>CANTUT010000927.1:7500-92500 GCA_947687605.1 Reutealis trisperma
TCCTACAGCATTTAACGATAACCCTTCATAGCATAGTATTATTAAAGACTTGGACAAGGAATTCCAAAAGTGAAGTAGAATGCTTGAGCTATCATCTTGCCTCCTCATATTGCTCACTTGGAACCACATAAGAAAGAAGGGGTGAGATAGATGATCTCAATGAGTAAATAATATAGCACATACATTAACATATATTCCTTTGAAAAGGAAACTCATAGCTTATACACATAGTTCATGATTTACAATTCATAAATCAAGTTGCAATTTAGCAAGTTTGCAGAAAATCACACTTATAACACATACAGAGTGAAGGTTGTTGCCCTAATCACTCGAACACATAAAGGAAAGGTGGCATTAAACCAAGTTTCAACTCCTATCATATAAAAGGGTGTGAACCTGATCATGTCCCACAACTAGAATCACCCCTTCTAGCTAAGGTGGATACATTACCCTTATCCATTGCGTTAAGACCATATGCACAGGTTCCGATGATTACCCATATTGGCATGAGGACTTTTTCATAAAGGGTTAAAGGTACCATAGCTAGAGCTAATAGTAATCATATATAACAATAACATTTAAAGTAATAATAACATGTATCACAATAGCAATAGCAGTTTAACTTTTTGAACAAGAGATACAAGAATAGTGTAGTTCCTGAAAGAATATAAGTTAGGGCAATAATCACAAAGGAATTATCATTAGATAAACAAAAATGGTTTATAGACCAATTGTCCTTTGACAACCCAAGCTTAATGAAGAAATCATAGAGTTTCATTTAAAGAGTAGAGAAGAACTTGGGTTTCAAGAATATCAAGGTACACATATCATGATAGCTTGTATTTGTAACAATATCATAATGTTTAATCACCTTAGGGTTCCTTCGCTCCTAGTATACGTAGCCCTTTTGAACCTCTAAAACTCCTTAAGCTCTAACATAATATTTAATTCAATACTTAGTATTTATTTAATCATGATGCTATTCTATCTCATAACTACCCCATGCACATATAACATTCACATGTAAGTGCACTTCATCACTTGCACATAACATGTTAAATTTAAAAGTCTTGTATATTTGGCCTTTATCCTATATGAAAGCACATTATAATTCATGTCAATATCTTTCTAATGTCAACATAATATCATTATCTTAATATCAATTTACTTTAACATTCATCTTAGTACACTTAACACTTTTATATATGTCAACTTAATAAATAACCTTTCAAGCGTCATGCTTATCTCTTATGACCAATTCATTCAATCTATCTCTTTATCAATTCACGATCATTAATTCATTATCAAGTCATCATATAACCTACTTCCATATTATCTAATCACATTTATATATTAATTACATCATAAGATTAAGATACCTTAAGTATACCAAATTGCCTTTAGCCTTATCTAGAGTCATTCCTTCAACCAACATGCAATTTAACCATTTATCATTCATACATACATTTCAATAATCAACAAAAGACATCATATAAAAATTACAGACATTGGGATAAAAATCCCAATGTAGGCCGAACACATCATTAAGGAGAAAACCTAAATTTTTCTTACTTTTTGCACTGTCCGTATATTACAGTAACACACAGAAATATGGTTTGAACCAAGACTTTTCATTGTAAACATAACCGAAGTCATTTTAGAACATTAATCCATAGGAATTGGTAGCAATAGGTACAACATATACATGAAAATTCCAATTTTTGGTTTTTAGGATGCAAAACCATGCGTTTTCTTATTTCCGGTACTTTTCGACCATTACAGTAATATGTAAACAGGTGTTTTAAACCATTATTTTTCATCCAATCATAACAAATATCAGTTTAGAACTCCATCATACACAAATCAACAGCCACATACATATGTAATCATAGAATTTTCTAACTTTTAAGTTCTATAATGAAAACCTTGAATTTCCTTGTTTTCTGAAACTTTTTGGTCATTACAATAATATGCAGAAATATGATTTAATTCAATATTTTTCATCTAAACACATCAAAAATTAGTTTACAATAAATAATTCAGAAATTACACCCCCCCCCCCCCCATTGAGTTTATGCTTGAAAATTTCAATTTTGACTTGTAGGATTCACCTTTGGAGAAATTGCGTAGATTGGTTTGGTGTTTTCAATAGGGAAATTAATTTCTCTTTCAAAACTCACCCAAACTGAATTAAATCTATAGAAATCAGTAAATACTCAGTTTAAAATAATTTTCTCATAATTTATTTCATAGAAATCATATAAGAATTTGAAAAGAAAGAAAAACTTACAAATACGGTTAAGAAATCGCAAAGTTGAAGGTGTTTTAAGAATTTTGGTAGAGAGAATAATTTTAGGATAATTTTTCTATCAAAATAATGAAATAGTAGAGTGTGGCTATTGGAATTCAAGGGTTGGCCAAATTTTAGTATTTAAATGTAAGGTTTTGGACAATCTCTAAGATTACCCTTAATGAACTAGGTTAGGAGTGTTTTGGTATAGTGGGCTTTCAGGTTTTTGGGCTTTTAATTTAATTTAGGGCTGATTTTAGATAATTAAAAATAAAATATATTTTCTTAATATTTTCTATAAGATTTTCCCCAAAATATTTATTTAAAAATTATTTTAAAATACTCATAAAATTATTTTATGCTTAAAAATTATCTTTTTGCATGAAAATTCATTTTATGTAAAATAAATTATTTTATGCTAATGCACTTCATGTAAATCATTGATTTCACAATAATAACTCATATTATGCATATTAAAATTAATTTAACATGCCATATGCTCATCAATCACATATCATATAAATTCCCATAAAAGCACATACTTAGCCTAAATAGTTAAGTCAAGCAAATTGTCATGAAAATTCCTAGGATGGGTATGGGTTGTTATACACTTGCTCCATTTCCAAGCCTCTATTGCTTGTCATCTCCTGCATAGAAGCACAAATATGAGAACTTGCACCATTATCAAGTATCCAAGCAATTGATGAACTATTAGACATACTAGAGATGGAACAATTAAAAGACATACCTTTAAAAGGCTTATCCTTCTTCTTATTCTTCTTCTTGCCCTTCAAGGATTCCAAATACTTTAAACAATTTCTCCTCCAATGTCCAACCTCATCACAATAGAAACACTTTCCATTGTCTTCAGAAGTTGCCTTTGTGGATCTTTCCTTGCTCACACTGCCACTTGGTTTGAGTTAGGAAGTCTTCTTTTTGCCTTTCTTCTTCTTAGTCTTACTAGAAGAAGATGCAACAAAAGCTACTTCCTTACTCTTACCCTTTATATTATTTGGGCAGCGACAAGTTTGTTATGCAATTCCATAAGAGTGTATTCAATCTTGTTCATGTGAAAAGTCACAATGAAATTGGAAAATGAGTCAGTGGGGATTGAAGGATCACATCCATTTGAAGGTTGAAGTTCATAAAGAAGTTTAAATTCTCTAATTGCTCAATTAGCTGAATCATCTTATGAACATGCGGCCCAACCTTCTCTCCCTCATGTATTTTGGTTTGGAACAACTACTTAGATATCTCATATCTAGCAGTCCTACTCTCTTCACCATGCAACTCTTGCAGGTGAGTGATAATGTTCGTAACCTCAAACACGTTTTCATGTTGCTTATGCCACTCCAGACTCATTGATCCTAGTATGATGCACTTTGCTTTTGTATGATCCTTTTTCCACTTCTTTAAAGTGGCATGTTCCTCAGGAGAGGCCCCTTCAAGTAAAGGTCTAGGAACGTTTGAATTAAGGACATACAAAAGCTTTTCATAAGCAAGGACTAATTTAAGGTTTCTCAACCAATCCATAAAGTTTGGTCCCACTAGTTTGTTATCATTGAATATGCTGGCAATAGGGCAGGATGTGCTTATTTTATTAGATTTACTGTAGAAAATAATAAGATTGATTAGTCTATGTGAAATGTAACCACTATGTTGATTTGGTTTTTAATCAAAATGGTACTCCAACTAACTTGGCGAATCCTACACTTCCAAGTAGGAGACAGAAATCCCATTAGGGTGGATTTCTAGTGGGTGATTGAATTCTCATAAAACTATCAAATTCCCTTAGATACACATTGTCGTTATTGCGATTTTGATATTTTACAAATGAACAACTCCTACTCATCACAACTCTTTATGAGGCTCAATCATTCCAGCTCCTAATTTTTCTTACCTCAGATACCCTTTGTGGTTATTGGTTTTTCACATTAGTTAAGTTAACACCATTGGACTAATAACTATAGTGATTTAAACATTGTGCGGCTTAGGTGCACATTACTGTTATTGACACAAAATGTATCCTATACTCAAAACATCACATGCTATACAATGACTTCAAGGAAATGATTTCCATGAATCGTTGCTCTAATGGAGAGCCATGATTGAATTTTTAATTTGGAAGATTTTCTTGGGCTTCAATTATTAGGTCTCACTTTGCAAATTATCCATTTTACATACATCTCATGCATCATATATATCACATATATATCATAAAATGGATATTATACATAGGTATGATCATGGACTAATGGGCCAAATTCCTAGCCATAAGGAATGGGTAAGGGGTTTAGGTTTATCAAATTACAAACATTCAAAGACTACAAGTAATAAGTCTTTATGCTCCCACCAAGCATCTTCATAGGCTGAGCCTCCTTTTGATCTTACAATACCACATCTTTTATATGTACATTTTTATCCTTGGCATACCAAGGTGAGATTACAAATAAAGAGAGCTCAAAGGCTCAACGAATTGAACATATAACCTAAACTAGTAATTAACAATTAACTACAACCCTTTCATATAATAAAATAATATTACATGCCCATCATAAGAAACATACATTATGGTTCTAGTCCATGATCATCCATTCATGCCTTTCAAACACATACCATAAACACAATAATTAGATTTATTCATTGTTGTCCTTTTACATTTTGGAACATTTCTAAAAACCATTTTAAATATCATATATTCAATGTTTCTATTGCTTAAAATCATATTTTAAGTCATAAAAATTCATTTGATTGAAAAATAGATCCAAAACAATTTTGAAAAATTAAAAGTTGGGTAAAAACACAGTGAAAATCACGACTTGGATCGTGGGCTTGATATTGGTCGCGAAATCAAAATCGCAGTCGAGACACTGATTTTACAGTCGAGAAATCATGGCAGACAGCATAACATTTGTTTTGATTTACTCATTTGCTGTCGCAAAATCAATATCATGGTCGGCACAAAATTTGTGTACTAACTCTTTCTTAATCAAATTAAAAGGTCCAAAACAACACATGTAATGGGTTTGCACTAAAATTGGGTGGCTTTGATACCAATTGTAGGGATTAGTGGCATTAAAAGAGGAAGCATGGTGGGTGGGGCAAAATTTCAAACATTTCAAAATTTTTCTCCACCATTATGGTAGGTCCATTACCTTTTCAAATTGTTCACCAATTGTGTGCCAAACACATAAAAGATAGAAATAAGAAGAAGAAGTATCATATACCTTTCTCCTTAGCTCCTATTTCTTTTAGCTCCCCAAATGTGAAGCCTTTAGCTTGCTCATACCAAGCTTCACCAAGCAAGTATCAAGAATTCTTGTTGTTTTGAACTTGCTTCTACTATCACCAAGTCTTGTCTTTCTCAAAGATAAGAAGAGAATAAGAGGATGATGAAGGAATAAATATTAAAGAACTCTTTCTTCAAGCTTCCCCTCTTAAACTTTCTCTCAACTCTTGCATGTAATGGTAGCTTAGAGTTAGTGAAAAATTCTGAAGCTCTCCCTAAGTCTTATGACTTCTCATAGCTTTTCATCAATTCTAGCAATAATTGATTATGGTTTCATTAGTGGGAAGTAGATTTGACTTGTAGTTATATTTGCCACCTACTAATGTTAGCTAAAAGTCCATTGTGTCTTATCATATAAGAACATTTACAAGTTGCCATTGAGTGGGGAATCTCTAACCCCTAAAATCTCACTCTTCCATATCTAATATGGATTTATGCCTACATCACATGTATATTAGGGCTTAGAGATTCAGTAAGCCCACTTGAAAATAACCACATCACATATGGTTTAGGCTTCCATCAAATGTTCAAGCCCAATTAAATCTAGTCTAAAACTATTTCAATTAACTCCTCACTATTTGTAGCACATACAAATCATGCTTAATTGAAATAAACCCTTTATTAATTAAACTTCAAGACATGCTAAGGTCTTTGTAAATTTAATTACAAGCTTAATTCAATTATCATTAATAAATTAATTAAATAGTTTAGCCATCGTCTGCCATCCTAAGCCAGCCGCCGCTTGCCATCTGAAGTTAGCTGTCGCCCGCCATCCGAGGTAAGCTTCTTTTCCTTTAATTTTCTTTTGTTTAAATTTCCTTGCCTCTTTTAGTTAGTTAATTAAATTGATTCATCTAAGTTGTTAGCTAATCAACTTGGTAATCAATTAAATTAATTAATTAACTCAAACCTCTTTTAATCAATCAATCAAAACATGATAAAGTGGCTAGGCTAAACTAACCCCTTCATAAGAGGGGAGAACTGCATGGGTTCTGATTCCCATTCAAAGGGATATGTAGGCATCTTAGTTCAGGTATTGAATCCAACTAAAATTAACCAACTCTCCCCTTTATCACCTTATTTTATTTTTCTTTCCTTTACTTTGTTATTAGGTTTACTTTGGGGAATGTATGACTTCCCTATAGCCCATAAGGGCTAGAGGAGGTATCCCCTAAGTTTGGATTTCATTGTAATATTGACTCTCTTTTATTTTGAATTCTAATTGTGTATAAACTTTATGGATTGAATGATCATGCATATTATAAATTGTTCATACATTTTAATTGTTAATGAAATATATTTTAAGTTGCTTTTATATTACTTGGCCAAACTTATTTTATTAAAACAAACCAAAAACCTAGTCCCCAAATCCTCTTTGGTTTTGAGGCTAGTGATATTTTCCCTTTGGGTAATAATTAGAGTCAAATGGGTTTTTTCCTTATATTTTTCCAAATAAAAATAAATTAATATGGCGACTCCAAGAAATAATTTTCAAACCTGTCAAAGATAAGCTCGAGGGCTACCTCATGAGTTCTTTCCAAATGAGCATTTCAATTCCCTTTAGCAGATTGGACCGATGCTCGGGCGAGGCCTTACAGGTTCTACAAGTTTAGGTGACTTTATTCTCCCAAAGCTCTAGGATCGTCATAGCCTAGAAACTAGGTCATGATAGAGTTGGTATTAGAGATAAAGGTTTAGGTCTTACTTAGACTTAATAACTATATGAACTATAGGTTAAACCATATAGCATAGAAATTCCTATCATTGTCGATTGGTGTTGTTAAGTTAGATCTATGTTAACGGTATATGTTAAGTTATTCCCTCATCCTCGTGACTTACATGTGCATTATTGTGTTATTATATTGTTGTGTTTATTATGGATGTGGATTCTGTAAATCCATAATCTTGTTAGAGAAAGGGAAGTATCAAATGCCACTTCTATGGTTCTATCTAAACTTAGATAGATAGATCCAGAGGAGGATCATAACCTAGTTTGGGTAGTGAGGATGAAAGCATAATATAAGGAAGCAATGAGAGAGCTTCACATGTTAAGGGAGGAAGTATGGAGTTTGAGAAGGATGATGAGAAATATGAAATGGCAGTTAGCCCGAATTAGGCATATGCACCAAAACCCAGCAGCAAAACCAATCCCTTCCTCTAAGATGTTATGCCAGGATTTCCTGAACATCTATACGTTGCTTGTGGTAGATTAGATTAGTCAGAGGAAAGATGTTCTATTAGGAGCAATATGCTATCCCCTCCATTGTTGTCTACGGCCTGAAGACATATGGGCCCTAGGGAAAATGAAGCTGAGAATAGTGAGAGGGGTTCGAGGAATTAAGAAAAACAGGTAGAAGAATATATGGCTTTTGGTTAGATTTTTGGTGAATCAGTCGATATATATGTATATGTAATGGATAGTTTAATATGAATGATAACCAATGGAATGTATATAAATTTTCTTTTGTATACAAATGATGAGTAACTTGAAGGAATGGTCGAGCCAAACACAGTGGAAGTAAGGTGGTAGGGTAAAATTTCAAACATTTTAAAATTTCACTTCACCCTTTTTTATCCAAACATCCATTCAAGCAACCAATTAATTTATGTGTAAAACACATATGCATAGAAAGAAGAAGGAAGAGTAATCATATTACCTCTTAAAGGTTCTTTCTTTCTTTAAGAAAGAGCTTCCCAAGTGTGAAGCCTCTAGATCATCCATACCTAACTCACCTCCAAATTTCCTTTGGTTTCTTTGGTGTTTTTGAATCCCTCTCTTGGTTGTCCAATTTAAATTCAAGATTCTCACTCAAAAACTTTAGGAAGTTAAGGTTTCTCATTTGTATCATTTTCAATTTAATGTTTCTCATTTGTATCATATGCAAATTAAGATTTGATTGAATCAAAACTTTTTTAGATTAAACATTAGGACATGCTAGGGTCCTTGTAAATTTAATTGCATGTGTAATCATTTTACCACTAGTCAATTAATTAAACACTTTAATTAATTATTATGGTAAACCTTTTACACTTGGAAGGTGATCAATATTAGGTGTGTGACTTTCTAGGTTCACGTTTAATTAGCAATGGGAATGAGAAAATATTTTTCTCTACTAATGTGAAATCTACACTTCACACTTAGTCCCATAAATCGTGAGTGATAACTAGCATTCCATATCATGACTACCTAATTAGAAATGAATGTTTATAGTTGATAACTTTAAACATCACATGGACCATTGATCATAAATCATCATGCACCAGAATCTCTTCATTAAAGATCCCAATCTCGGCTAGGGAAATGGTTTACATCAAACCCTAATACACGTCAATTCTATGTCCTTATCTCAGTTCTAATTCTTGATGAGATTAGATTCCTACTAAAAACTCTTTCTAGTAAATCTCACTATCTTGGCCAAGAACTTAAGTGTCAAGAATAACTAAATAGTATAGGATCTCAATCTTGTTTACTCGAGATAATAAATTCTATTTTAGCAATCACTTACCTTCATACATAACAAATTAGAACTATCACATGCTATATATTTGTATATAAATAGTACATCTATGTAAGCAATAATAAATCCTAACTACCTATAAGTGAGATATAGTATCCCTTAAGTCAAAAGATTATATGCACTATTATGATCTAGATGATAAATAATTGACATGTAGTAAAAACCCTATTATTATCATCTAATGCCATAGTTTAGCTATTCATCCTATAAATATCCATATGTTTGTATCAATATTATATGTCAAGCAGTATGAGACTCACTGCCTCTATAATCATCCATATCACATACTAATTATAGAAAATAAACAAAAGTGATGGTCTTTCAAAATTAATGATGCCTAGTCATTAATCCTATGACCATAAATATATTTAAAATATTTGTATAAGAGTGATCTGTCTCCCTTATTCTCAACACTTGAGAATAGATTCTCTTACAAATACTTAAGGACTATATTCAATAATATGAAATCCTTTTTACATTATGAATATATTTATTATGCCATTAAGAATTAATATCTATAATTAAATAACTATTCTATGGCTCCTAGGGCACATACTGCTATCATAACTATTGTATGAAAGTTAGGAAACGAATTGTGATCACTTTTATGTACTGTGAAAGGAAATGTCCATCAATTGTTGGAGTTAGGATCTATCTTAGGAACAAAAACCTTTAGAGCCTCTAAAATAGCTTTAAATGATTGAATTCAGGACTAAAAGTGGGCAGTATCAAGTAAACATTGACAAAATTATAGATCTCTGATTGAGCTTCAATTTAATATGTTATAGTCCTCATAACTCATCCATAGCTGCAAGTTATGGCCTTTCAAAGTTGGCCTAGGCAAAAGAAATGTTTTTCTATCGGTTAGATTATCATGGTTGAGAATTCGGCCACAATTGCAACTTCGTTTTTGCAACTAGGATGGCGGTCACTATAGTGGTCATGAACCACACTATATCTCATGAGCATTTTTTGAAAATTAATCATGGTCATGACTTTTTGGTAACGGTTGCAACTGTCATTTTGCACCCTGGGTCGTAGTTGCTACTAAGGTCATGAAATGCAATGTATCTCAAGGTCTAAATTAATGTTTTATCTCTTAAATTAGCTTCGGTCATGACCATTAAGTCACGGTCGCTATAGTAAGTCATGGTTGCTAAAAATTGTATAATAGTCATGACTCAGAAGTTCGTATGACTTTAAGGGATTCTTGTCTATAAGCTTTTTGATGAATGTTGGTTGCGAAATAAATATCTATTAAATGTGTAAATAACTTAAAATTTGAAACCATTGAGAATAAAAGAGAAGTAGATTGGGATTTAATACAAACTGATATGTACGGCTCTTCACTAAATGAAAGGTATCCATGTGATAATGAATTAATTTATGATGTGTGTAAACAAATTGTTAAATGATATGTGAAATTGTTGAATGATATATTTATATGGAATTATTAGATGTTATGAATAATTAATATCATAAAATGAAATATAATACTCTATAATAGTTAGTGTGACTGCAAATGATTCATATATATTTTACATATTGAGATATATATAAGATGAGCTAATAGAAGGTATTATCAAATTTGTGGCTTAGATGCTACCTCATAGGATAGAATAAAAGAGACAAAGATCTCAAGAAGCTGAAAGTATCACTCTAGATGTAGCATCTAATGTTACATCTGTACGAGATAATGATAGAGAGTCATCCCAATCAAGATAACACATAGTAGATACAAGAGAACAAGGACTGCTAGGAGACATGGATGCATTGATGCAAGAGAATCAAGAGCTAAAGCAGCAATTTGAGGAATTGAGATGAAGGCAAGAAATGCCTCCACTCCCTCCACCACTTGTGGTACCACCCATTCTTAGAGTTGAGAATATTCCTCCTTTTCTGCCAAGGGTGCCATGTTGCATATGAAGAAGAAGGCTACCAGAGGAACGAGTTACAATGAATGAATTTAAAAAGATGAAACCTCCTTAGTTTAAAGGAAAAGAAAAGGAAGATCCCCAAGAGTTTTTAAAGGAATTAGATAAGATAGCTCAGAGACTGTCATGATCTAACAAAAAGCTAATTAAACTAGTAGGGTTACAACTCAAGAAGGATGCATGGGAATGGTTCCACAGGGAGATTGAGAACCAACTATATAAAGATGACCCCCCTACATAGGCTGAATTTTAGCAAAAACTAATGGATAAGTTTTTAACTAAAGGAGAAAGGCAAAACTATGCCCTTTAATTCCAGCAATTGAAGCAAAAGCCCAGAATGTCTATATCTGAGTATTCTTAAGAATTCAAATATCTGAGCAAATATGCCTCTCATATAGTACCTACTAAAGTAAGTAAGGTCAATCGATTTTGATGAGGATTAATCACTCCACTTTATAATGTCTTGGTAGCCACCAATTTCCCTATTATAGCTAAGCTCATTAATAAAGCTAAGCTTATGAAGGCATGGCATAAGGCCGAAAGGGCTAAACAAGCGAAAAAGGAGCAGAAATAGAAGGGAAAAGGTAAGGGACAAAGTAGCCAGCAATAGGGAGGCCCTACCCAAGGAAGGGTCCTGAATGGGCTTATACAATATGCACTTGATATCGGCCAAGAATGGGAGGACAAAGTCAAGTCTGGGCTAGAAGTGTTTTAGTTGCCTTAAAAGAGCCACGAAAGCATGCCTACACTATGAACAAATGGGACATTTTATTAAGGATTGTCTGATGACTGTCAATCAAAAGATAACTATGGAGGCTTTACATTCCACTGTGCAAATGAATCGAGTGGAAAATCATAGACCTAGATGATGAGGTCATAGTGTCGGACAATCCTCAAGTAATGTGCAAGCTATGGAAGGTAGAGATAGAGGGAAAGTCTATGCACTTAATCACTATGATGCTTCCACATCCCATAATATTATTATAGGTACCATTTTCATCCAGTTTATTAGTTTCCAATTTTTGTTTGATTCTGGTGTAACGTATTCATTTATGTCACCATGTTTTGCTAAGAAATTAAATAAGAATAAAGAGGTGATGAATAAACCTTTGATTATAACCACACCCTTAGGAGAAACTGTAGGAGTAGAATAAGTGTATAAAAATTGCATGATATAAATTGAAAATATGTTGTTTCTTGAAAATTTGATTGAATTAGAAGTCTCGGAATTTGATGTAATACTAAGAAAGGATTGGTTATCTATGCATAACACTCAAATAGATTGTAAAAGAAAAAAGGATTAATTTCAAAGAGGAGAATGGATCCGAATTCACTTTTCAAGGTGACAGGAGTACCTTTACTATGAATTTTGTTTTGGCTATTTGAGCAAAAAGATTGTTAAGGAAGGGTTGTCAAGCACATTTGGTGCATGTAGTAGATATCGAGAAAGTAGATAAATATTTTAAGAGGACACCTATAGTAGATGAGTTTCTTAATGTGTTTCCTTAGGATCTACCAGGAATACCACCGGACAGGGAGATGGAGTCCACAATTGAGCTCTTACCTAAAACTCGGCGAATATCAATACCACTTTATCGAATGGCACCTTTAAAGTTACAAGAATTGAAAGTTCAATTGCAAGACCTACTTGATAAGTGTTTATTAGGCCGAGTAGTTCCCCTTAGGGTGCTATTTGTAAAGAAGAAAAATGGGTCCTTAAGATTGTCTAGTGATTATAGACAGTTGAATAAGGTGATTGTGATGAATAAGTATCCTCTACTAAGGATGGATGATTTATTTGATCAGTTATAAGGAGCTAGTTACTTCTCTAAGATAGACTTGCAATCTAGTTATCATCAACTTAAAATTTGACAAGAAGATGTTTGTAAGACTACTTTTAAAATGACCTATAGACATTATGAATTTATAGTATTGCCATTTGATTTGATGAATACACTAGCAACTTTTATGGATTTGATGAATTGAGTGTTTAAGACATTTTTAGACAAATTTGTGATTGTATTTATTGATGATATTCTAGTTTATTCAAGGAGTAAGGAAGAAATTGAGGAACATTTGAGAATAGTGTTACAAACCTTGAGGGAGTATAAGCTTTATGCTAAATTGTCTAAATGTGATTTTTGGATGGAACAAGTCTGTTTCCTTGGACATATAGTTAGCAAAGAAGGAATCAAGGTAGATCCTAAGAAAGTAGAAGTGGTAGCAAATTAGCATCAAACCATAACTATTAATGAAGTGAGGAGTTTCTTAGGTATGGCAGGTTACTATTGCTATTTTACAAAGGATTTTTTGAGAATAGCAGTGCCACTAATAAGGCTTATAAGAAAGTAAGTTAAGTTTAAGTGGGATGAGACTTGGGAAGAGAGTTTCCAAAAACTTAAAGATTGCTTAATCACAGCTCCTATGTTAGCATTACTTGATGGGGATAAAGGTTTTGCCATATACTGTGATGCCTCTAGAATTGGTTTAGGATGCATGTTAATGCAAAATGGAAAAGTTATTGCTTACACATCCAGGCAACTAAAGCAACATGAGATGAACTATCCCACATATGATCCAGAAATGGTTACAGTTATCTTTACTTTAGAGATATGGAGGCATTATTTATATGGGGAGAAATGTGAGGTCTATATGGATTATAAGAGTCTTTAATATATCTTAAAGTAAAAAGATTTAAAGGCAAAGAAGGTGGGTAGAATTATTAAAGGATTATGATTGCCAAATACTTTACCATCCTGGTAAAGCCAATGTCATAGTGGATGCATTGAGCCAGAAGTCAATGGGTAGTCTCTTGCATATCACTATGCAAAAGAGACCAATAACAAAAGAGTTAAAGGAAATGTTTAATAAAGGTTTACAACTGGAAGTAAATGAATCACAAGTGTTGTTGGCTTACTTCCAAGTAAGGCCCAAACTCCTTGAGGAGATAAAGACGTCGCAAAAGCAAGAGCCCTAGTTAATGAAAATCTTTGAATTTGAAGATTTGGAAAAGGGACAAGCCTCAAAGTTTTAAATAGAAGAAAGTGTTTTGAAGTATAGAGATTAACATGTTTAATGTAAAAGAGTTGAGGGAGAGAATTTTGAAAGAAGCACATCAAACCTCGTATAGCATACATCTAGGTGCTACCAAAATGTACCACAATATAAAGAGTACTTATTGGTGGCCTAAAATGAAGAAATATATGGTGAATTTTATAGCTTCATGTCTCACTTACCAACAAGTGAAATTTGAACACCAAAGACTATCTGGATTACTTTAGGAGATAAGATTACCGGAGTGGAAGTGGGAATGGATCACTATAGATTTCGTAATGTGTCTACCTAAGACTGTAAAAGGTATGACTCAATATAGGTTATAGTAGATCGGCTGACAAAATCTTCACAATTCATTGAGGTAAAGACTACATATTCAGTAGCCCAATATGCCCAGATATATGTCAATGAAATTGTAATATTGCATGGGGTTTCACTTTCCATTATCTCGAATAGAAGGACTCAATTTGCATCGAAGTTCTAGTAAAAATTGCAAGAAGCATTAGGTATGCAACTTGACTTCAGCACAACCTTTCACCCATAAATAGATGGACAATCTAAGAGAACAATACAAATGTTAGAAGATATGCTCCATATGTGCATTATGGATTTTGAAGGAAGTTGGGATAAACATCTCCCACTTATTGAATTAGCGTAAAACAATAGTTACCATTCCTCTATAGGAATGGCACCGTACGAGGCACTATATGGCAAAAAAATGCCAATCTCCAATTTGTTGGACTGAAGTGGGTGAAAAGTATCTTGAAGCTCCTTATATGATTAAAGAAGCCACTGAGAAAGTGAAGATTATCCAAGAAAGACTAAAAACTACTTTTAGTCACCAAAAGAGTTATGTCGAACCCAAAAGGAAGGATGTCCATTTCATGGTAGGTGACCATATCTTTTTAAAAGTGTTCCTCATGAAAGGAGCGATGAGATTTGGCAAAAAGAGAAAATTAACCCCACACTTCATTAGACCTTTTGAGATTCTTGATAAGAGTGGATAACCACAATTAATCGAGATCGACTAAGACCTTTCCTATAAAGAGGTTCCAATCATAATACTAGATCGACAAGTGAAGAAGCTTTGAAACAAGGAGATACCAATAGTCAAAGTTCAATGGCATAACCATAATATAGAAGAATGTACATGGGAAAATGAAGATGACATGTTTCGAAAATACCCACAATTGTTTAATTGGTAATAGGTAATCTTTTTTTTTTTTAATTTAAGGATGAATTTTTTTAAGGGGGTTAAAATGTAATACCCAAGGATTTTATAGCCCATTCTAATTGCTAATAATATTAGAGAATTAGAATTTTAAATGTTAGTATAATATAGAAATAAGAAGAAATCATGTAGGAATCTTGTGACTTAATATGCAATGTTTGCCTAGTGATGTATATAAAAAAGTTAAAGAATATAAATTTGAAAGCTATAATGAAAGGAATGAAAGGAAGTTAAAATGAAAAATTTCTAAGTACGTGAATGGGCTTATGGGTTTGTTAATGGAACATCAAAGGCGTAAGTCCAATAGGAGGTAGCTAGCCTATAGGCCTAATAATGAATGAATAACAAAGGTTATGAGCTAGAATAGTTTGGCCTAAGATAATAGAAAATGATGTTGTAGAGAGAGTTACAAAATTTGACCAAGCTAGCCACAAAAATTGGCTAAGTCAAAATCTTAAACCAAGTTGAACTTTCATCTTCTCTACACAGAAGTCTAGGTGCATTTTTAGCATTCCCATACCATCATGATGAACATCACAATTGTATAGAAAATCCTAGCCATCCAACTTGATCAAATCATAGTCATCCATTGTGATTAAATCTTGACTATTGAATAGAGCTTGATCAAATCCTCACCATCCAACCCATTATATATATAAGCAAATTTATGTTATGAACATCCTTTTGCCTATCTCTACACCAAAGTTTTACAATAACAAAAGAAACTCTCTTTACACTAATAACAATAAGAACTTTAGTAAACTAAAGTTATCCAAGGTGAGAAATCTTGTGCATCTTTCCCTTTCTAGGTTCTATGTATAATTTTAGCATTTTAGTTGCACAAAATTTCCTCTACACCATATATGTAAGTTCGGTCATAAGGGGTGTGCATACATAACATATAGTTTTAGATGTTCTTAGATGAAATATGGAGATTTGGCTATAGAATAAAAGGATTAATGTGAAGATAGATAAAGAAAACATGAAAATACATAAGTATCACTAAAGGAGGAATTCGACCAACATTAATAAATGATCAAAGAAGTTTTCTAAATTCTAATTAAATACATCTATGGTTATTTTAGATGAAGAAAAATGATTTAAAAGTGTTAAAATGAATTTGGGAACTTCATTCAAGACATAGAAATCTTAATGACATAAACTTAGTTAAAAGAGGAACTTAGTGCTCTAATACTAGATTGTGATAATTGAGTGATCATATATGTTTTCATATATATTTTATGTTATGTTAATTCGATATTTAACTTATTTGAAGATTTGATATGGAATTATAAGTTTTCCCCAAATTTAACCTAAATGGGACAAGTTGGGGTTCATATAAATAAGAGTGAATTAACTCAAAATAATTGGTGGGAATTGATTGCCTAGGTGTTAATTTGGTGAATCTATGGTTAATTTGAGGTTTGAAAGAGAAATTGATAGTTTTCCCCAAATTCTAAGGTTTATGGAATAATTTGGGAATTTTGAGATTTAAACTTGAAATCATGAAATTGAATGAGGAATTTAGCTCGGAAATGATTAGAAATGAGAATAAGTATAAGTATGTATATAACACAATTGATACATCTCTATTGTAAGTTGAAGTAATAAAACAAGTATAAGATATAATTGGAAACACCATTAGTTACTAATTGATATGTAATTGAAATATTCTAGGTGTAGAACTTCAAGGAAGGATAAGGAAATTGCTCAAGAGCGTGAAGGACATTAAATTAATCAAGAATGAACAAAGAAGTTTAAGGCGAGTACTTAATAATATGATGTAATTATGCCATATTATTTGCAAACCATTGTTTGACATACCATCTTTTGATACATACCCTAAAGAGACATTGAATTTGTGTTGGCCATGGATTGTTGAGCCTTTGAAATCGATATCTTTCTTATATGTTAATTTGAGTATGGTAAGCCTCTTCCATTAGTGCTAAGTTGTGTCCAATGATGAGAATGATTGATATGCCAACTATTTTTCGTTAAATTCCTAATATAGACCTTGTATATGTGTTCCATTAACACCCATGATTAAGTAGAAATTCTCTCTAATGTGAGGAAAGATATAAAACCTTATGCACTTGGTATAAACTTACAGGTAGGGTGAGAATACCAAACTTCTGTTATGAGGGAATGCCTAACTGTAAGGCTAGATCAGTCTTACGTAGTGTGATGCATATGAGTGAGCAAGACTTAGGCCTCCACTCTTTAATATTCATATATGGGAAGTTTTCTACTTTTAAGATATTACTATTTTTACTAAAATGCATTCTAAAGTTCAATATGTCTAATTTTGATTAACATCACTCTATTGGTACCTTAAATCGATCCAAGTGACAACCTCTTATATTGCCTTCATGTTATGTTATATTATTATGTACTCATTAAGCTTGTCTTATTCCATAGTTTTTCAAAACTTTTCAGGGCAGGGTGATTCTTTAGCAAGGTAAATTTCAAGCTATGCTTTTCTGCTTAGGACTTGCTCTGCTAGAATGCTACGTTTTTGTGTTTGCTTGTGTCATCTCAATTATAATCAATCTAGAACTCCATGGTATCTAAAAGCTTAGTATTAAAATGTAATGTGTTTGGAAGTATTGTAAACAAATGATAATAGTTGTTATATGTACATATTTATAATAAGAATGTATGGATAGTATTTATTAATACTTTATAATGGTATGCTAATCAATGGTTATGAAATGGTATTAAAGTGCATTGTCTATTAATGAATGGTTAAAGTAACAATGGAAATGATAAAGAGTGAATGGGGTTTCAATCTTGGGATAAGTTATAAAGTGGAATATACTAAATGATAATAAGTTCAATGGGGTTCTATAGGTTTAGGTGACTTTATATCTCCCTAAGCTCTAGGACCATCACAGCCTAGAAATTGGGTTATGATAGAGTTGGCATTAGAGCTAAAGGTCTAGGTCTTATTTAGAGTTAATAACTATATGAATTATAGGTTAAACCATAGAGCATAAGAATTCTTGTTGTTGTTTATTAGTATTGTTTAGTTAGATCTACATTAATGATATATTTTAAGTTATTCCCTCATCCTTGTGACTTATGTGTGCATTATTGTGTTATTGTATTGTTGTGTTATATTGCTTGACTGTGGATGTAGATGCCACAAATCTATAATCTTGTTAGAGAAAAGGAAGTATCAGATGCTACTTTGGCCGCTCCACCTGAACTTGAAGAGATGGATCCAGAGGAGGATCTTGACTCAATTTGGGTGGTGAGGATGAAAGCACAATATGAGGAAGCAATGAGAGAGCTTCACATGTTAACGGAGGAAGTGTAGAGGTTGAGAAGGATGATGAGAAATATAAAACGGAAGTTAGCTCAAACTAGGCATATACACTAAAACCCAAGAGCAGAACCAATCCCCCCTCTTTGAGATGTTATGCCAGGATTCCCTAAACATCTATGTGTAGCCTGTGGTAGATTAGATCATTCAGAGGAAAGTTGTTCTATTAAGAGGCGCACACTATCCCCTTTGTTACTGTCCACAGGCCATAGACATGTAGGCCCTGGGGAAAGTGAAGTTGAGAATAGTGAAAGGGGTTCAAGGAATTAAGAAAAAAAAATGAGAAGTATGGATGGCTTTTGGTTAGATTTTTCATGAATCAGTTGATATGTATGTATATATAATGGATAGTCTAATATGAATGATAACTGATGCAATGTATATAAATCTTTTTTTTTTTTTTGTATAAAAATGATGATTAACTATTGTATGAAAGTTAGGAAATCAATTATGATCCCTTTTATGTACTAAGAAAGGAAATGTCCATTAACCATTGGAGTTAGGATCTATCTTAAGCGAATAAAAACTTTAGAGCCTCTAAAATAGCTTAAATGATTGAATTTAAGCTTAAAAATGGGCAATATTGAGTAAACCTTGACACAAATAGATCTCTAAATGAGTTTCAATTTGATATATCATAGGCCTCATAACTCATCTGTAGCTAAAAGTTATGGCCATTCAAAGTTAGCCTGTATAAAAGAATTATTTTTCTATAGATTGGATTGTCATGGTCGCGAATTGGGTCACAGTCGTAACTTTGTTTTCGCAACTAGGAGCGTGGTTGCAAACCACACTGTGTCTCATGAGCATTTTTAGGTCAGGGTGATTCATTAGCAATATAAATTCCAAGCTATGCTTTTCTGCTTAGGACTTGCTTTGCTAGAATGCTATGTTTTGTGTCTGCTCATATCATCTCGAGGACAATTGATCTAGAGCTTTGTGGTATCTGAAGGCTTAGTATTAAAATGAAATGTATTTGGAAGTATTATAAACAAATGATAATAGTTGTTATATATACATATTTATAATAAGAATGTATAGATAGTATTTATTAATACTTAAGAATGGTATGCTAATTAATGGTTATGAAATGGTATTAAAGTGTATTGACTATAAATGAATGGTTAAAGTAATAATGGAAATGATAAAGAGTGAATGGAATTTCAATTTTGGGATAAGTTATAAAGTGGAATATACTAAATGAGTTTAAGTGACTTTATATCTCCCTAAACTCTAGGACCGTCACAGCCTAGAAATTAGATTGCGACCATATATTACATGATTTTTTTTTAAATGCTATGGCAAAAAATTTAATCTATCTTGCAGTACATTTTGTTACTTCCCTTCTACATTATGATGTAAGAATAGTATAATGCTTTCTTAAAATTGTACATTTTACTATTTTAATTGAAAACCTATATTGTAAAAGTTATAGAATTGGTTCATAATGATAGGAGTTCGTATTACTTTATACTTTATTAAACAAATATTTTTTCTCGCTCACAACATTCAAATGAGTTTATATTATTTAATTTTATGAAATGGTATGGCATAAAAATCTAATTTGTCCTGTAGTATATTTTGTTGCTTCTATACTATATTATGATATAGGAATGGTATAATGCTTCCTCTAAATCATACATTTTACTACTTTAATTGAAAATATATATTGTAAAATTTATTGAGTTGGCTCACAATTGGGCTTTAGATGGCCTTGCTTCCCACATCCAAAGCAAGTTACTTCATTTTTATTTTTCTTCTTGCATTTGATGATCTCTTTCATTCTTTTAGTGATTCTTGTTAGCTCTCATCTTCATCATCATTTAAAAAGTCACTTGAATTGCTCTCACTATCAACTTGTTCTTTTGAGGACTTGAGAGCTAGGGACTTCTTTTTCTCCTTTTCTTGATGCTTTTCTTTCTCTATCACTAGAGACATCTCTTTAGTGAGGAGTTTGCCAATAAGAACATCGGTAGGAACGTTTCCAAAATCCTCATTGGCTTCTTCAATGCCTGCAATTTTAGCTCTATAGTGTTTCTTTTGGAGAGCTTTAAGAATCTTGTGATTTCTATCATATAAGTTGTACATTTTGCCTAATTTCTTCCTATTAGTGACAATGGCTAGAAGCCTATTTGTCATGTCGGTGATGCTCTCATTAGGCTTCATCTTGAAAAGCTCATACTTAGTTATAAGCAATTGAATCTTTTTATATTTAACTTGCTCAGTTCCTTTATAGTAGTTTTCTAGAGTTTCTAAATGCTATAAGCACTTGAATAATGTTGAACTCTACCACATTCTTCTCTTAAGAGAGAACTAAGTATAATTGCCATAGCTCTCTTATTTTTGCCATTGGCTTTTCTTTGTGCATCCACCCATTCCTATCTAGAAATTAATTCTTCAACACCATCAACCTTTTTTTATGGAGGCTTCCATTCCTTGATTATGCAATCCCATAGATCTATGAGATCACTATCAAGATATACCTCTATTCTAAACTTCAAGTATATATAATCTATGTCGTCGAAGTGTGGCTTAAGGTGATGCATCCTTTTATTAGCCATTTTGATCTTTCTCCCACAATTAAGTTTGAAGAATGAGACTAAACCTTTGATACCACTTATTTGCCCTTGTGCACTAAAAAGAGGGTTGAATTTGTGGGAAATTAAAATTTTGATAGAAAAGAGATAGGGAAAGAAAGATAAAGACACAAGATTTATAGTGGTTCAGATCCAACTGATCCTACTTCCACTCCCCAATTACATTATTGGGTATTTCCACTATCTATGGAGTTTTACCAAGTTCACTCCCAACTTAGTGTTTAAGCTCACACCAAACCTTACAAGAGTTTTAAGAAGGCTAACTCTAAAACCCAAACCAAGTGTTTTACTAAGACTTGCAATAAAAACTAAACAAGTGTTTTCTTAGGCTCACTCCTAAACCTATGTAAGTGTTTCAATGGCTAACACTCAACCAACCAACACAAGATGTGTATTACAAAGGTTTTTTTTTTAGAAATGAAATTGCAAGACTTTGGACATTTGTTAAACTATTCTCTACTGTGCAAGGCCTTTAGAGGGAGTATATATAGCTTACATCCTCCAAAGAGCTATTACAAGTAAGTACAAGAGATAAGAAATCAATTCCAAAAAGCTTGTAAAAAAGTTGTTTGTTATAAGCAAAGTTGTGGTCACAAAAACCAAATTGCGGTCGCGAAATCTAGAAATCCCAATGGCTAGTTGACATATGGCATCTTCTTGTTGGTGTCTTAACTATCTGTTGTAGGCATGGGCATTTGTACAAAACTCACGATTGTGACACCCAATTCACAGTCATGAATCCATGATCACGTCCAGAGTTATGGTAGCGACTGAGGTTACAAATCCTCCTATCTTTCGCCCTTTATTTGCTATAAATTAATCACGATCGTGATTTGCACGTTGTGGTCACAATTTTTAGGTCATTTCCTAAACTTAGGGAATTTTGTGATTTCTTGAATCTTTAACTTCTTCCAAGTGTATTTCCTATAAGATAGATACTAAATGCAAACATCATTTTGTTTCAATTTGATGGACAACATCAAAATAGAGATTGACCAAGTTGTATAGAGATTGACCAAGTTGTGAACTAACATAGGTCAACATGGTATGTCATAAAAATTCAATCTATCCTATAGTACATTTTGTTGCTTCTATATTATATTATGATATAGGAATTGCATAATGCTTCCTTGAAATCCTACATTTTATGACTTTACTTCAAAACATATACTTTAAAAGTTGCTGAGTTGGTTCATAATAATAGGAGTTCATATGATTTTCTACATTAACAAACAAATATTTATTTTCGCTAGCTACATTGGAATAGGTATATATTACTTGATTTTTTCAAATGCTAAGGCAAAAAAATTCAATATGTCCTATAGTACATTTGGTTGCTTCTCTACTACATTATGATATAGAAATAGTATAGTACTTGAAATTAAACATTCAAAATATATATTGTAAAAGTTATTGAGTTGGTTCATAATGATAGAGATTCATATAATTTTATACTTTAACAAACAAATATTAGTTCTCATTGACTACATTGAAGCTATTATGTATTACTTAATTTTATGAAATGGTATAACATAAAAATTCAATCTATCCTACAGTACATTTTGTTACTTCTATACTATATTATGATATAAGAATGGTATAAAGCTTCCTCTAAATCATATACTTTACTACTTTAATTCAAAACATATATTGTAAAAGTTATTGAGTTGGTGCATAATTTGTTTTCGGTCACTGCATTGAAACTAGTATATTTTACTTAATTTTGCAAAATGGTATGGCATAAAAATTCAATCTATCCTGCAGTACATTTTGTTGATTCTTTACTACATTATGATATAGAAATAGTATAATGCTTCCTTAAATTGTACATTTTACTACTTTAATTCAAAACGTATATAGTATAAGCCATTGAGTTGGTTCATAATGATAAGAGTTCAAATGATTTTTATACTTTAACAAACAACTATTTATTCTCGCTGGCTATATTAAAACTATTATGTATTTCTTAGTTCTATGAATTGGTGTGGCATAAAAATTCAATCTATCCTGTAGTACATTTTGTTGCAACTGTACTATATTATGATACAGGAATAGTATAATGCTTCCTTAAAATCATACATTTTACTACTTTAATTCAAAACATATATTGTAAAAGTTATTAAGTTAGTTCATAATTATAGGAGTGCATGTGATTTTACCCCTTAATAAACAAATATTTGTTTTCGCTCGCTAATATTACATAATGGTATGGCATAAAAATTCAATCTATCCTACAATATATTTAGTTGCTTTTATATTACATTATAATGTAGGAATCATTTAAAGCTTCATTTAAATCGTATATTTTACTACTTTAATTCAAAAGTTATATTGTAAAAGTTATTGAGTTAGTTCAGAATGATAGGAGTTCACATGATTTTATACTTGTTCTCCTTACCATATTGAAACTAGTATACAATATTTAACTTTATGAAATGGTATGGCAGAAAAATTTAATCTATCCTGCAGTTTTTTCTATTGCTTCTGTAGTACATTATGATATAGGAATGGTATAATGCTTCCTTTAAATTATACATTTTACTACTTTAATTAAAAATATTTATTGTAAAAGTTATAGAGTTGGTTCATAATTATAGGAGTTCATATGATTTTATGCTTTAACAAATAAATATTTATTCTCACTCGCTATATTGAAACAAATATATATTACTCAATTTTATGAAGAGGTATAGCATAAAAGTTCAATCTGTTTTGCAGTACATTTTATTGCTTCTCTACTACATTATGATATAGGAATAGTACTGTGCTTCCACAAAATTATACATTTTACTACTTTAATTCAAAACATATACTATAAAAGTTATTAAGTTCGTTTCATAATGATAAGAGTTCATATGATTTTATACTTTAACAATAAATATTTGTTCTCACTTACCACATTAAAATAAGTATTGTGAACCCTTCATTTTACATCCTCATCATCCGGCTGCAGTTTGACACTTGCTAAGATTAGTGTGCTATGCAGAGCTAGTACGGCAGTCCTGCTAGTTGGTTAGCAGTCAAGGGTCAAAGGGACAGTAGCCCCGAAGCAAAAAATGGACTTTTACTCACATTAGTACGAGGATACTTAATTTTTCAAACTTTGACACTTTTTCCACCCAGACTGAACCTTTTGTACTAGACAGTATTTTTCCAAAAATGATTGGATTTTCTCTTAGACTAACTGCCCAGCTATTTTAAAATTAATTTAGAGCCTATCAACACTGACCGATAAGATTTTTGAACTCTATTACTCCCAAAAACTAACTTGGAAGCCTCAAAAACTAACCAGAAAAATGCGTAGAAAATTGAGCCGAGATGTCATGGGCGGCGCAGATCCGTGTTTGTGGTGGCGCAGATACTCGCCAACAAAGGCGCATTGCTTATGAGGAGCCGCGTTAGATCTGTCTGCCTTGCCTGGGTCAAAATGAACAAAATGCCCCAATTTTGATTTGTTTCAATGTTTTTTAGCAATCTCCTTTATGTGTTTTCACATTTTTACTTCCAAATCACCCTTACCTCATTTTCTTATAAATAGCATTTCTATTTCCTCATTTCAAAACATCCCTTGAGTTAGAGTTGATAGCTATCCTCTAATTCCTCTCTTCTTCTCCCTCCAACCACTCTCTAATTAATTAATTAATATTTTTAATTAATAAATTATCTCACCCTAACCAAGTTAAATAATCTTTTTAATTAACTAAAACTCTATTTTTTAATTAAATTTAATCACTCAATTAATTAATTAATTAATTAATCACTTTTCAAAATCAAATTAATCCTTTTTTTAATCCATCCTCCATCCAAATTAATTAATTAATCTTTTTAATTAATTAATCCATCCATTCTTTTCATCATAATAATTAGTTAATTAATTATTTTAATTAATTAATTAATCTCCTAATCAATCTAACCATCAAGTCCCAATAAAATGGAACATCGGTCTGGTAAAATTATCTGCCCACCAAAAACCAAGGTATCAGCCTTTTCCTCTAAAACCTAAATCAAATCAATTAATCCAATCAACCTCTAAACCCCTCCACTTAATCATGGAATGAACTATGTGGATTTTGATCCCTATTCAATAGTGCACAAAGGCACATTTGGAATCTAAATCTAGACCTCAAATCCAAATCCTAATCAATCTCCTTTCCCCTTTTTTAATTAATGTAATTTATGAATGTTTTATTTTAATTTCTCATTGCACTCATACCATGCTCATGCATTAATCATAATATTATAATTGTCATATAATATTTGTCATTTATGAAATTAATTTTTCGAAGTCAAATTAAACTTAACAGCCAAATCGTGATTATTTAACCAAAAACCTAGTCCCCAAGCTCAACCTAGTTCGAGACTAGTAATTTTATCATTGGGTACATTAATTAACTAAAATTAATGAATTGGAGTCACAATTGGGTTTTTCCTTAATTTTCTCATTTAAAAATAAATTAGGGTACTCCTAAAATCATTTTCAAAATCAACCAATTCAAACTTGAGGGTTCCATCGTAAGTGTAAACTCGAATGAGCATCTCGATTCCTTCTAGTAAATCGGACCAGTGATGAAGGGAGGCCTCACAGCTGGCAACTCCACTGGGGACTAGTTGCCACCTTTTTTTAAATAATAAGGAAAATAAGAAGATTACTATTTGGTTAAAAAAAATTCCAAAATAATCTCCATTTGACTCATTAAGTATAATTTGACTTTCATGCATCATTTTGCATAATAAAGGCTTATTGCCTAACCTTATCTTTAGGAAAAATTTTGGATGGTGAGTAGCATTGGCTCAAAAACTCTCTTTGAGTATGTTGGGAGATAGCAAAAGCATTCCATCCTGCAATGAATCCTCTATCATTTTATTGGTGTAACGAGCAATCAGTACCATTGGACCCACACGAGGCTCCTTGCATCACATGTGGTTAGGTATATCGATGCTTTAGTGGGATGGAGACCCTTAATCAAACCACTCTTCACCCTTGTGTATGTAGTTGCCCTAGTGTTGACCCTAGGTTCCATGTACCGTACTAATGGAGACAACTATATATATGCCCATGAAACCTTTTTGGCATGCATCATGACATTGCCACGCATACATAACATGAGAAACTCAATAAAGTAAATCCTTAAAACCTTAAACTAATGGTCCATTATCCCAAATACATCAAACATTCACCCTATCAACATGTAAACCTGGTGACCAACCATATGGAGGGAATCCTTTTCCTGACACACCTTCACATTCATGTCATTTTTTCCTTTACAATTCTATATTCTTACAAATTTTTCTATTTGTTTTCTATTTTAAAGATACTAATAGGCAACACCTCCAGCTCTTTCAAGCAAGATGCAATGAGTACCTTTTTGCCAACCTCCTTAAGAAACAAGAGAAGACTTTCCAAGCTGTACTCACCACCGCCCTTAAAACATAAGCTGACACTTTCACCTATGCTCTTAATGCACACTCTGCCACTTTCATTAGTGCTATCAATTCCCAATGCTAGTTGATCATTAATGAGGTCAAAGAAATGACCAATGCCACTATTACTTCCCCTCCTGCTCGTGTTGAGCCTGCATCTGCCCAAGCTGGGACTAGCCATGCCCCTACTTTTACTCCTTCCATTATCGATCTCATCGATAATAAGAAAGCACCTAAAACTCCAACCTCTCCTATCATGGACTTGAACGCAACCACTCCCTCTCTTACTATGAATCTTTTTCAAAGTGCAGATTTTTCTAGCTTTCCTGAAGCTAAGAAATTGATGGAGAAAATTAAGGCCATGGAGAGAACACTCAAGAACGTCAAGAAGCATGACGACATGATAGATGTCGACTCCTTAGCTCTCTTCCCAAAATGCATAAGTTCCACCAAAATTTAACATGCCAGACATGGACAAATGTAATAGCACCACATGTCCTAAAACTCACCTCAAGATGTATGTAGGTGCCATAAGACTTTTTGGTATGGATGATGAGCTCCTTGCTCAGTTATTCCAATAGTCCTTGACTGGAGCTACTATTAAGTGGTTACTAGATCTCGACCAGAATCACAAGAAGACTTAGGATGACATATGTAATGCATTTATCAAGCAATACCACTATAACATCGAAGTAGATATCACCCATTGAGATTTGAAAACCACCAAAAAAGGCCCAAGAGAATTCTTCACTGCATTCCTTATAAGGTGGAGGACAAAAGTAGCTTAAATGGTGAACCATCCATCTGAAGTAGAGCAAATTGACGTCATTGTCAAGAACCTCCTCCCCCAATATCAAGCTTATCTATAAATGCAGTACCTCCTTAGTTTTAAAGCTCTCATCGTCACTGCTACCAAGATCGAGGATTTGATCTAATCGAGACAAGTCAAGGATCAGTCCTCTAGTTTGAGGTATCATAAGAACACTAACTACATCACTAATACCACCCAAAGAGAGGGCTAAGTAAATGTTGTGTCCTGTCACCAGCTGATGATGTTAGAAACAAAGAGGACTTTTTTTGAGCTAGGCATGCCCCTTAGCGTTGTTTACAATAAAGCTTTAGAGGCTAATATAGTTAAGCCCTTAGACCCACGACCTCCTCCAAACCCCTTGCCTATGCGTTATAATGCTAATGAGCACTGTGATTATCATCAAAGGCCAGGGCACAAAACTGATGCATGCAAGGCTTTAAAGCATAAAATTCAAGACCTCATTGATAATGGAGACATCATTGCTCCTGAACCCAAAGTCTAGCATCACCATCAATCCTTTCTAAACCACCAAGCTCACTCAACCGTCTCAAGCTTCACTTGATAATTGGCACTTTGAGAAGAATGCCACCCTACTGTGCCCCTATCCAAGTCCTCCGAGTCCATGTTTGATTCGTTTGAGTCCATGTCTACATCACCTAAGTCTAAGTCTTTTGAGTTTATTTTCTATTAAATTTTTCTTTGAATTTGAGTCTGTCAGGCCTTACGCTTCTAAGTCTGTATTTTACCTTCTAGGCTTATCCTTTAATGTACTCATGATGAGACTTTTATCAGTAATAAATAGTTTGAACTTGCTGATTTGCTTTAATTTTTTTTCTTATTTGTCTTTAAATGGGACATCTTAAAAAAAAAAAAAAAAAAAACAACAGCAACAACAACAACAAAAAATACAAAAAAATATGAAAAAGGCAAAAGGATTAATTAATTATGGCACAAAAAAGATCCAAAATCCCATACATTGCATTTGCATGACAGTACAATAGTGGAAACACTCATGAGCCATTTTGTAAAAGATGAAGACATAATAGGGATGATCCAAGCATCACAGTTTACAAGATCCTGACCTGCAAGAAGCCTATCGAGGAGAAGCTGTGAAGAATGAAGGTAGAATAGATCGAAATGTATTATGACCAACTAAATGCCATTGATGAAAAGAGAATCAATGCTCTATATAAAATTCAAGGTCATCAATGGAGACTAGCTGAGCACTTTAACTAAAAGGTAAGAGACAATGGTTCGCAAGAAGGAAATCCAGTTTTGGGAAAAATCCAAGCCCTATTCATGATCCAAGAGGAAGGTCAAACTAAACTTGGCTGGACAATACACAAAAGATCCTATCAGACAGATGCGCCATCTTTAAGGATGTGGACGGAAGCAAATTCTCATATCATGACAACCTGGATCAGCTGAAACAATACATCATCTAAATATGACATATGTATTTCATTTTTATTTTTCATACATATGTAATCAGAACTACATGGACTTGATTCTCCCTAAAAGAAATGACCGACAGAAAAGTGATATAAGGGATATGTAGGCAGCCCAACTTGGGTACGATACAAATCATAATACAAAATATTTTGTTTGTATCGCATTCTCATTTTCTTTATGCCTAGTACATCATTCACTTAATTATTTTGCCTAAACAAAAAGAAAAAAAAGAAAAGAAAAAAGAAGAAAAAAAGAAGAAGAAAAGAATGCTCGCTAAGCTGAAAACTCATAAGGGCGGCTTAGGCAGAAATTAGAGCATAAAAAATGTCTCATTTAATAATGATCAAATTTTGCAAAATGCAAGCCCATCATCATGACAAAAGGATAGCCCTTTCAATGTCGTCTATAGCTAATCCTATTTCATGTAGTCCTGTCAACTTGCAATTATTTTGATCAAAAAAAAAAAGGGGGAGGTCATGTTTGAAGTCATGGTTTAGCCAGTCCTCCTCTACCTCCTGAGATGCAAATCTCTCCTGTCCTTATTAGAATCAAAGTCTACCATATTCTCCTCAAATGGGCACACCCCTCCTCTAAATCTCTGTAGAGCCTTCTGCCGCAACAGTAGAGGTACCAACAAGAATTAGAATTGTTCACCATAATAGTACTGAAAACCCTCACTTGAGTACCAGTAGTTCTAAAAATACTTCCAAAAATCGACCTCTATGGTTCAAAAACTACAATATCCCTTTCTGCCCTAACTATAGTAGTCCTTATTTGATCCACCATTGTAGTGTCATCTTGTCTTAATGCAATCACAGTATCCTTTGTCACTGCCACCGCAGTTTGAGTCACTATTGTGATGTCACACTTCTAATAGATCCCTGAGTCTTATTCAAAGAATGAGTCACCCCTTTTTTTTTTTTTGCTACAACCCTCTTGCTACCAGTGGCTCCTCATATAGTCTCCTTCCTCAACTGTGTCATCTTCTATTCCCCTTAGCAAGGAAGCTTAGTAGTCTTTCTCAACTAGCTAAACCACATATATCAACCACCTGTCATACCTCATTGTGGTCCTAAGTGAAATCCCAAAATAAATAACATGATAACTCCTCAGTCAACCACTACCTGATAGCTTTAGCAATGGAAGCTATGATCTACATAGACTCTAAGAAAGAAAAACTGGGGGCACATCTTGAGTCTACCTCATCTACCTTAAGACCCTTATCCCCTAGTGGAAAGTCATCTAAACCAAGCCTAATAGGCAGACCACTCGATACCCATAGCCCCGAGTCATGAGAGATCTAATCCTTTACTATTAGTAGTGTTAAAAATGTGTCCTCTGAGGGCAAGCTGCAAGCAACCATCCTATCCAATCTCTGACTGAGTCTCAATAAAGCTTATGCAGACTAAAAAGCAAAGGCCACCATCCAAAAATGATCCATCAGCCACACTTGCAAGATAACCCAAAACCTAAAACAGACATCGACAAAGCACCCCCAACAGAAAGGGTAAGAATAGACAAATTTTTTTCTCACCTGAGAATAACTGGCAAGACAAATCATCTCTCCAAATCCTAAACAAAGCAATCAAGGCTCATCAGTGTCTTTACCAATATAGCTCTAGCCATAAATTACCTCTGTTCCATCTATCATTTTGGAATCACCCTAATCAATAGACCCATATCTGACACTCAAACAGAAAATCAAGGCCCTCATATTGAGCCTCTACCCCCCTCATATCTCCGTGGTCAATGGGATCATGGAATTTCTTAATCACAATGATCAAAGTCACTTGACCATCACCAACCATCATTTAGCTTGTGACATCCTAAGACAAGTCCAAAAAAACTCTTAAAAAATCCTGGAGATGCCAAACTCTAAGCTCTGGCACCACCAGAGCTACCTCTAGATTGTAGCCAAGCCATAGTATTGAACTCCTCTAAAATAAGCATAGCTTCTCCTCAGCAACACCAAAATAGAAACCATAGGCCATCGAATCCCAAAACTTGAAGCAAACCCTCAAAAAAATCTCAATCCACTCGAACTCCTTGTAATGCTAGCATGGCAACTATTCCATATCAACCTAAGTTGAGTTCCTCAACTTTGTCAAGTTTCTCTGTCCATAAATGCCTCTACGGATGCAAAAGTCACATGAAAAACTGCATTTACAAAGCAAATGCATGAATCCACCCTCGTGCATTCATGCAATCATTCATTATAGGCATCATCACAAATCATACATGGCACACAAGTCAAATAAAAGGTCTATGAATTCTAAAACATGCATGCATCATTTGTGCACCAGCATCTATGCAATCATGTGCAATCATGGACAATCATGCATAAGCTGAGCTAATAGCCTCACTGACATCTCCTAAAGTTGACCAATAATTCCTCAAAGCTGATGGAAACCTCTTAAAGCTGACCAATGCCTCTTTAAAGCTAAATGATACCTTTCCAGATCTAATCAATGAAGTGTGACTTCCAAAGTCCCTTTACTCCTGGCAAAGTTCCTTTGAGCCTTCCGAAAGGCCCAACCCCTCACATTCAGAAGCTCAAGTTTCTTTGGCGTAACCAAAATCTTGTCAGAATCTCTTGAGCCAACTCACAATAGGCCAAGACTCTTCCTTTACTAAAATCTTTTTAGAATCTATCGAGCTAACTTGCTATAGGCTGAGGCACTCCTCCTATAGAGATCTTTTCAAAATCTCTTGAGTTGACTCACCATCAGCTGAGGCTCTTCCTTTACCAAAATCCTTTTATAATCTTTTGAGCTGTCTCACCATAGGCTGAGGCTCTCTTCATATCAAAATCTTTTTAGAATCTTTTGAGCTAACTTGCCATAAGCCGAGGCTCTTCCCCTACCAAAATCTTATCAGAATCTCATAAGTTGACTCACCATAGGTCAAGGCTCTCTTTTCACTAAATTATCTTGTCTAAAATCATCTTCCACCTATGAATGTCTAAAAATGATCACCTAGACATCCATGTTGTTCTTTTTCCATCTCTTTAATCAAAATCCATCAACCCCACCCATAAATATCTAGAAACGATCACCTAAACATCAATGTGGTTCCTTTTTCCATCTCTTATCAAAATCCATCAACTCCACCCATAAATGTCTAGAAACGACCACCTAAACATCAATATGGTTCCTTTTTCCATCTCTTTTGTCCAAATCCATCAATTTCACCCATAAATGTCAAGAAACAATCACCTAGATATCTATATGGTTTCACTTTCCACATCTTTTGCCCAAATCCATCAATTTACCCAAAAATATCTAGCCACTAGCTTAGATATCCGTTTGGTCCATTTTCTCACTTCCATTCATTCACCACATTTTTCACCCATAAATGTTTAGGAATGATTGCATAAACATCCTTGTGGTTCTTTTTACCATCTTTCTATTTCAACCATGTCTCTCAACTAAACATGTCTAAGCACTGACATAGACATTACTTTGGTTCCTTATACCAACCCCTTCTTCCGGGTTCACTATCATCAAAATTACCTTATAGATAAGACAATTCTGATGAGGGGGCAATTATGAATCCTTAATTTTACTCCTTCATCATCCAACCGTAACTTGACATCTGCTAAGATTAGTGCGCTATATAGAGCCAGTATAATAGTCCCTCTAGCCGTTTAGCAAGCAGGGGTCAAGGGGGCAGTGCCCCCAGAGCAAAAAATGGACTTTTAGTCACATTAGTACAAGGATACTTAATTTTCAGACTCTGACACTTTTCCACCTAGATTGGACCTTCTGTACCAGACAGTATTTTTCCAAAACTAATCAGATTTTCTCTTAAACTGATTGCCTAGCTATTCTAAAATTAATTTTGAGCCTATCAACACTAACCGGATTTCTGAACTCTATAACTCTCAAAAACTAACCTATAAGCCTTAAAAACTAACTAGAAAAATGCCTGAAAAATCGAGCCAAGCTACGTCAGACCTGACAAGGCTCCACATCAGGGGAGGCATGGATCCACGCTAGTGAAGTGTGGTAGCCATATATCTTTGACGCAGAGCTGACATAGGGCCGCACTGCCCTGCGAGGAGCCACATCAGATCTGTCTGCCTTGCCAGGGTCAAATTGACCAAAATGCCCCTATTTTGATTTTTTTTTTTTTTTTTTTTTAGTATTTTTTAGCCCTATCCTTTATGTCTTTTCATATTTTCACTTTCCAAATCACCCTTACCTCATTTTCCTATAAATAGCCCTTCCATTTCCTCATTTCAAAACAACCCTTGAGTTAGAGTTAATAGCTATCCTCTAATTCCTATGTTCTTCTCCCTACAACCACTCTCTAATTAATTAATTAATTAATCTTTTTAATTAATTAATTATCTCAACCTAACTAAGTTAATTAATCTTTTTAATTAATTAATTAATCACTTTTTAAAATCAAATTAATCCTTTTTTTAAATCCACCCTCCATCTAGATTAATTAATTAATCTTTTTAATTAATTAATCTATCTATCCTTTTCATCATAATAATTAGTTAATTAATCATTTTAATTAATTAATTAATCTTCTAATCGATCCAATCATTTAGTCCCGATAAAATAAAACTTTGGTCTGGTAAAACCCTTTGCCCACCAAAAACCAAGGTATCAGCTTTGTCCTCTTAAACTCAAATCAAATTAATCAATCCAATTAACCCCTAAACCCTTTCATTTAATCATGGAATGAACTATGTGAGTTTTGATCCCCATTCAATGGGATACGTAGGTATGTTTGGAATCTAAATCCATACCTCAAATCCAAATCCTAATCAATCCCCTTTCCCCTTTTTTAATTAATGTAATTTATGAATGTTTTATTTTAATTTTCTCATTGTACTCATACCATGCTCATACATTAATCATGATATTATAATTGTCATATAATATTTATCATTTATGAAATCAATTTTTCAAAGTCAAATTAAACTTAAGAGCCAAATCATGATTATTTAACCAAAAACCTAGTCCCCAAACTCAACTTGGTTTGAGGTTAGTGATTTTATCATTGGGTAAATTAATTAACTAAAATTAATGAATTGATGTCACAATTGGTTTTTTCCTTCATTTTCCCATTTAAAAATAAATTAGGGTGGCAACTCCCAAAATCATTTTTAAAATCAACCAATCCGAACCCGAGGATTCCATTATGAGTCTAAACCTGAATGAACATCTCAATTCCCTCTAGCGGACTGGGCTAATACTCGACCAAGGCCTCACAAGTATATATTATTTAATTTTATGAAATGGTATGGCATAAAAATTTAATTTTTCTTGCATTATTGTAACAATCCACACCCTCCCTAGGAGTTTTGTGACAAATTGCTTGAATTAGAGCTATTACGACAAAGTATGTGCTTCCATGAAATTCATGTACTATGCTGGACTAGTTCTAATATGCATAATATAAATTATGAACATGAAATAGATGATTAATGTGAAGTGCACATGCACAAATTAATTTAAATGCATATAAAACAAATTTTCATATATAAAGCGATTTTTAAACATAAAATAATTTTTATGAGCATTTTTAAAATATTTTAAATCAAATATTTTTGGGGGGATTCTAATGAAAATAAGAAACAAAATATTTTATTTTTAATTATTTATAATCAGCCCAAAAATTAGATTAAAGGCCCAACTCACCAAAAGCCCAACACACCAAAACACTCCTAACCTAGCCATTAATGGCAAAATTGTAATTTTGCACCAAAAACCCTAAAATTAACCTAATATTTGGCCCCTTTGAGTTTAGGCAGCCTTATTCTATTAATCATTATATTTTTATAGAATTTTCTCTAAAAATTCTCTCTCAACCAAAATTCACAAAGTGCCTCCAAACCTTGTGATTTTGTAATATTCTTCATAAGCTTTCCTCTTCTTTCAATCCACTTTTTGATTTTTATGAAACTAATGATGAATAATCGATATGGGACTATATATTTACTAATTTTCTTTATGTTGGATTCAGCCTAGGTTGTGTTTTTGAGGGAGATACTGATTTTCAATCGTAAACATATCTCTTTCTTCCAAATCCATCAAAGGTGAACCCTAAAACCTAAAAGTTAGAAATTTCATGCGTGTGAACTTTGGGAGGGGGTGATTTGTGTGTAATTATATCCTAAACTGATTTTTGTTATGATTACATGAAAAATATTAGTTTAAATCATACATTTACATATTACTGTAATGATCGGAAAGTGTGAAAAGTAAGAAAATCCATAGTTATAAAATCCATGGTTATATAATTTTGGCCTACCATTGGGATTTTGATCCCAATGCCTATAATTTTTGTAAAATTCATTTTTTTTATTGTTAATATGTTTATATGAATGATACATAATTTAATTGCATGATGGTTGAAGAAGTAACTCTTGGAAACTCCAATAGTGATTTGACTATAACTAGGGTTTCCAAAACCCTAACTAACACATTTTGCTAATATGTGTACATGGTTAAGTAGTATATAAAATGAAGTTTTATGATGTGTTAATTATGGAGTAATGATCCTAATTTGCCTATGGGATTGATTGTATGATTTGGTACAAAGGAGACAAGTATGGCTCTTTTAAGGTTTACTTGTTAAGTTGATATATATGGAAAGTATTAAGTATGTTAAGTTGAAAGTTAAATTAAGTTGATATTAAGATTATGATTCATTGTGATTGGCTTTAGGAAAGCCTTAGTATGAACTATTACATGAATTTATGTGAGCCTAAGAAGGCAGATTATGCAAGACTTGAAAGTCAACATATTATGTGCAAGTGATAAGTGCTGTTCTAAGTGCAACTCCAAATATATGTGAATGTTATATATGTATGGGGTAGATATGGGTTAGGATAACATGATGATAAGCCAATGCTAAGTATTGAATTGTAATGTTATGTTAGAGTTTAGGGATTGTTGGAAGTGTAAGGGCTACACACATTAGGAGCTAAGTAACCACAAGGTGAGTAAACATTATGTTTATGTTTCAAGTATAAGTTATCCCGATATATGAACCTTTAAGATCCTTGAAACTAAGTTCCTTTCTATTATCAAATCTAATTATATGATTTGTTTGTTAAGCTTGGGTTGCCAAAGTATAATTAGTTTGAAACTATTATTGTTTATTCAATGACAAGAAAGAACCTTTGTGATTATTGTCTTACCTTACTTTCTTTCTGGAACCACATTGTTATTTATCCTTTATTCAATAAGCTAAACATCTATTGCTATTATGTTACATGTGATTGCATTCTTCAATGCTATTGTTATAAGTGATTGCAATTAGCTCTAACTATGGTACCTATTAATAATTTTATGCAAAAACCTCATGCCAATACCGAAAATCGTCATGACCTATGTAATAGTCTTAAAATGATGGATAGGGGCAGAGTATCCACCTCAGCTAGAAGGTGCAGTTCTAACCATGGAGCCTGATCAATTTCACACTTCTTTATGAGATAGGAGTTGAAATTTGGTTTGATGCCACCTCTCCTTTATGAGTTTGAGGGAATATCGCAGTAGCCTTCACTTTATGTGTTATAACTTATAAGTTTGATTTCTGCGAACCTTGCTAAATTGCAAACTATGAGCCATAAACTATGAATCATGAGTTATTAATAATGAACCATGAGCCATGATCTATGAACCCTTTTTAAGGGATATGTGTTATTGTTTAAGTTGTATTGTTTACTCATTGAGATCATCTATCTTGCCCCTTTTTCATGTGTGATTTCCAGGTGAGCATAATGAGGAGGCAAGGTGATAGCTCAAATAATATCCTCCGCTTGAGGGATTTCCTAGTCTGAGTCTATTTACATGTTATGATATACAATAGTCGCTTTTAGATGCTCCCGGAGTTCTTGTTTGGGAGTTTATTTTGAATAATATTTATTTGACGATCTATTGAAGTCTTAATTAATCTTTTCTTATGGATTGTATCCAAAGTTTATTAAACTATTCTTTTGATAATTAAAGATTTCCTTTATTATTGGTGATTCAAGTTAATGCATGAGGTTTTGGTACGATCCTAGGCAATGTTTAATCATGTATAAGAGGGTTCTACGGGCGTGGGTGACCTTATGTCTCCCCATGTTCTAGGACCATCATATCTCTGAAATTGGGATGTGACAATTATGTTGCTTCTGTACTACATTATGATATAGGAATGATATAATGCTTCCTTTAAACCATACATTTTACTACTTCAATTGAAAACATATATTATAAAAGTTATTGAGTAGGTTCATAATTATAGGAGTTCATGTGATATTATGCTTTAACAAACAAATATTTGTTCTCATTCACTAAATTGAAACTACCATATATTACTTGATTTTGTGAAATGGAATGGCAAAGAAGTTCAATCTGTCTTGCAGTGCATTTTGTTGCTTCACTACTACATTATGATATAGGAATAGTATAGTGCTTCCTTAAAATTGTCATTTTACTTCTTTAGTTCAAAACATATATTGTAAAAGTTATAAAGTTGGTTCATAATGATAGGAGTTCATATGATTTTTAAACTTTAAAAAAAAAATATTTATTTTTCCTAGCTACATTGAAATTGTTATGTTTTACTTAGTTATATGAATTGGTACATCATAAAAATTCAATCTATCCTGCAATACATTTTGTTGCATTTGTACTATATTATGACATAGAAATAGTATAATGCTTCCTTGAGATCGTACATTTTATTACTTTAATTACGTTTTAAAAGTTGTTGACTTGGTTCATAATGATAAGAGTTTATATGAATTTATACTTTAACAAATAAATATTTGTTCTCACATGCCACATTGAAACTAGTATATATTATTTAGTTTTATGAAATGGTATGGCATAAATATTCAATTTGTCCTACAGTACATTTTGTTGCTTTTGTACTAAATAATGATATAGGAATAGTATAATATTTCCTTTAAATCGGAGATTTTACTTCATTAATTCAAAACACATATTGCAAAAGTTTTTGAGTTGGTTCATAATTATCCAAATTCATATGATTTTATGCTTTAAAAAAAATATTTGTTCTTGCTCATTACATTGAATCTAGTATATATTACTTAATTTTATGAAATGATATGGCAAAAAAATCCAGTATTTCATGCAGTATATTTTATTGCTTCTGTACTACATTATGATATAGGAATTATATAATGCATCCTTGAAATCCTAAATTTTATGAGTTTACTTCAAAACATATACTTTAAAAGTTGTTGACTTAGTTCATAATAACATGAGTTTATATGATTTTCTACTTTAACAACAAATATTTATTGTCATTGGCTACTTTGAAACTATTATATATTACTTGATTTTTTTAAATGTTATGGCAAAAAATTTAATCTATCCTGCAATATATTTTGTTACTTCTCTAATACATTAAGATATAGGAATAGTATAGTGCTTCCTTAAAATTGTACATTTAACTACTTTAATTTAAAACATATATTGTAAAAGTTATTGAGCATATTCATAATGATAGGAGTTCATATTATTTTATACTTTAACAAATAAATATTTGTTCTCGCTCACCACATTGAAACGAGTATGTATTATTTAATTTTATGAAATGGTATAGCAGAAAAATTTAATCTACCCTACAATACATTTTGTTGCTCCTATACTACATTATGATATAGGAATGGTGTAATGCTTCCTTTAAATCATACATTTTACTACTTTAATTCAAAACATATATTGTAAAACTTATTGAGCTGGTTCCTAATTATAGGAGTTCATATGATTTTATGCTTTAACAAATATTTATTCTAGCTCATTACATTGAAACTAGCATATATTACTTAATTTTATGAAATAGTATGGCATAAAAATTCAATATGTCCTTCAGCACATTTTGTTGCTTCTCTACTACATTATGATATAGGAATACTATAGTGCTTCCTAAAATTGTACATTTTACTACTTTAATTCAAAAAATATATTGTAATAGTTATAGTGTAACACCTCACATCTATCCTAGGAGTTTTTAGGATAAATTGCTTGAATTTAGAGTTATTGTGACAAATATGTGATTTTATGAAAATTCATGTGTGACGTGATTTATGAGTATGTGGCATATTAAATTAATTTTAATGTGCCTAATATGAATTATTAATGATGAAATAAATGATTTATATGAAGAGCATTAGTATAAAATAATTTATTATAAATAAAATAAATTTTCATGCAAAAAGGCGATTTTTAAGCATAAAATAATTTTATGAGTATTTTTAAAATAATTTTTAAATAAATATTTTGGGGGGGATTTTAATGAAAATAATAAGAAAAATATTTTATTTTTAATTACCTATAATCAGCCCCTAAATTAAATAAAAAGCCCAAATACCTAAAAGCCCACTACCCAAAAACCCTCCTAACCTAACTCATTAAGGGTAATTTTGGAAATTTTTCAAAACCCTATATTTAAAAACCAAATTTCAGCCAACCCTAGAGTATCCAATAGCCACACTCTGTTATTCTAGAATTTTCATAGAAAATTCTCTCAAAATAGTTCTCTCTACTGAAATTCTCAAAACACCTTCAATTTTGCGATTTATTGACCATAATCGTAAGTTTTTCTTCTATTTCAATTCCTTATCTAATTTCTATGAATTAAATTATGAGAAAATTAATTTGAACTAGGTATTTACTAATTTTTATAGATTTAATTCATTTTGGGTGAGTTTTTGAAAGAGAAATCTAATACTCTATCGAAAACACAAATCTTTCTACCCGATTTCTCCAAAGGCAACTCAAAATTGAAATTTTCATGCATAAACTCAATAAATAGGGGGTGACTTCTGCATCATTGAATTATAAACTGATATTTGATGTGTTTAGACAAAAAAAAATATTGGATTAAATCACATTTTTACAAATTATTGTAATGACCAAAAAGTTTTAGAAAGCAAGGAAATTCAAGGTTTTCATCCTAGAACATGAAAGTTGGAAAATTCTATGATTATATATATATATATATGGCTACCGAATTGTGTTTTTATGAATTCTAAATTGATATTTGTTATGTTTGGATGGGAAATAATGATTTAAATTATATGTTTATATATTATTGTAATGATCAAAAAAACACTTGAAAGCTAGAAAATTCATGATTTTCACTCTAAAACCCTGAACTTAGAATTTTCATGCATAAAACATGTCAATGGCTGCTGATTTGTACATATTGATGTTCTAAATTGATATTTGTTGAGATTGAATGAAAAATAATGGTTTGAAACACGTGTTTACATATTACTGTAATGACCGGAAAGTACCAAAAATAAGAAAGGTTTATGTTTTTCACCCTAACATCTAAAGTTGGAAAATTTTCATGCATATGGATTTATATATGTGCCGATCCCTATGGATTAATATTCTAAAATGATTTTTATTCTGATTACATAAAAAATCTTGGTTCAAACTATGTTTCTGCATATTACTGTAATAGACAAAAAGTGCAAAAAATAAGAAAAATTCAATTTTTCCCTTAATGGAGCATTCAGCCTACATTGGGATTTTTATCCTAATGTTTTTATTTTTATACAATGTATTCTAATGATTATTGACATGTATGAATGGATGATAAATGCTTAAATTGCCTGTTGGATGAAGGAATGACTCTAAACAAGGCTAAAGGCAATTTGGTATACTTAAGGTATCTTAACCTTATGTTGTGATTAATAAGTGAATGTAATTGGATAATATGGAAGTAGGTTGTATGATGACATGATAATGAATTGATGATCTTGAATTGATGAAGAAATTGATTGAATGAATTAGTCATAAGAGATAAGCATGATGCTTGAAAGGTTATTTATTAAGTTAACATATATAGAACTGTTAAGTGTACTAAGATGATTGTTAAAGTGAATTGATATTAAGGTAATGATATTGTGTTGACCTTAGAAAGGTATTGACATAATTGTAATGTATTTTCATATGGACCTATAAAGGCTAAATGTGCAAGACTTTTAAAGTCAACATGTTATATGCAAGTGATGAGTGCACTTATGTGTGCAACTCTAAGTGTATGTGAATGTTATATGTTCATAGAGTAGTTATGGGATAGGATAGCATCATGATTAAATAAATACTAAGTATTGAATTAAATATTATATTAGAACTTGAAGAGCTTTAGAGGTTCAAAAGGGCTACGTGAACTAGGAGCGAAGGAACCACAAGGTGAGTAAACACTGCATTCATGCTATAAGTGTGAGTAAATATTATGTTATGTTACAAATATGTGATATCATGTCATGTGAGCCTTTGAGATCTTTGAATCCGAAGTCCTTTCTATCCTAAATTATGATTGTATGATTTTGTTGTTAAGCTTGGGTTGCCAAAGGATAATTAGTCTAAAAACCATTTTTCTTGATTTTCCAATGATAATACCTTTATGATTATTGTCCTAGCTTATATTCTTTATGGAACTACACTATTCTTGCATTTTTTGCTCCAAAAGTTAAACTACTATTGCTATTGTGATACATGTTTTGTTGCCTTAAATATTATTGTCATATGTGATTACCATTAGCTCTAGTTATGGTACCTTTAACCTTTTATGCAGAAGTCCTCGTGCCGATGCAGGTAATCATCAGAGCCTATGCATATGATCTTAACCCGATGGATAAGGGTAGTGTATCCAACTAAGCTAGAAAGGGGCGGTTCTAGCCGTGGGGCCTAATCAGCTTCACGCTTTTCTATGTGATAGAAGTTGGAATTTGGTTTAAGGCCACATCTCCTTTATGTATTCGAGTGATAGAGCAATAGCCTTCACTCTCTATGTGTTTTCAATGTGATTTCTGCAAACTTGCTAAATTGCAACTTGATTCATGAATTGAAAATCATGAATTATGTATATAAGCTATGAGTTTCATTTTCAAAGGAATATATGTTAATGTATGTGCTATATTATTTACTCATTGAAATCATCTATCTCACCCCTTCTTCCTTGTGTGGTTCCAGGTGAGCAAATGTAAAGACGTAAGGTGATGGCTCAAGCATTTCACTTCACTTGGGGATTCCTAGTCAAAGTCTTTAATAATACTATGTTATGAAGAGATATTCGTAGATGCTCCGGGAAGCTTATTATGGCATATTAACTATTGATAATTTATTTTAATACTTTAAAATTATTTTTGTATGAGGTGTTTTCAAAGTATTTGTTAAACTATTCTTCCACATGTTGAGTTTCCCATGATATTAGGTATTTAAGTTAATGCATTGGTTTCAATATGATCTTGGGCATGATTTGTATTTGTGTAAGTAGGTTCTATAGGCATGGGTGACCTTATGTCTCCTCATATTCTAGGACTATCATATCTCTAAAGTTAGGATGTGATAAATAGAATTGTTTCATAATGATAGGAGTTCATATGATTTTTAAACCTTAATAAACAAATATTTATTCTCCCTGGTTACATTGAAACTGTTATGTGTTACTTAGTTCTATGAAATGGTATGTTATAAAAATTCAATCTGTCCTACAATACATTTTGTTATATATGTACTATATTATGACATAAGAATAGTATAACACTTCCTTGAGATCATACATTTTATTCCTATAACTCAAAACATACATTTTAGAAGTTATTTACTTGGTTCATAATGGCATGAGTTCATATGATTTTATACTTTAACAAACAAATATTTGTTCTCACTCACTACATTGAAACTAGTATATATTATTTAATTTTATGAAATGTAGTACATTTTGTTGCTTCTATACCAAATTATGATATAAGAATGGTATATTTCTTCTTTTAAACTGACATTTTACTTCATTAATTCAAAACATATATTGTAAAATTTATTGAGTTGGTTTATAATATGTTTTTATGCTTTAACAAACAAATATTTGTTCATGCTTGCTATATTGAAACTAGTATATATTTAATTTTATGAAATGATATGGCATAAAAATACAATCTGTCATGTAGTATACTTTGTTGCTTCTCTACTATATAATGATATAGGAAAAGTATAGTGCTACCTTAAAATTGTACATTTTACTACTTTAATTCAAAACATATATTGTAAAAGTTATTGAGTTGGTTCATAATTGATAAAAAAAAAATGAATATCTTTTAATCATATTTTTGCAATTAATTCCATCCCAAAGATCATATAACCATGCTTGAATTACTACTATATAATTAAATTGATTTTAAAGGTTACCTTCTTCAATTTAGAATACAACAATAATAATGATTATACTTTAGAAACCTCTACACCAAATTACAAGCAATAGCATGAACATAGTATGCCTTCTTTACGAACATAGCATGAACTTTGATCGATGCTAATAGTCAGATTGGAGCCATAATAACTGGGAACTAACTCAGGTTCATAGCATAAGAGCCTCTAATTATTGGAGAGTTTTTTTTATTGTACTATTTTTTGTTTTAACTAGCAGAGAGAGCTCTTTGATGGTTGAGATATAAGGAGATAAAAAGATAAAAAGAGTCTCCTTTTTCTTATTTATAAAGAGCATATCTTTTTTTGAAGATAATTCCCACAATTATCTTATTTAATTATCTCTTATAGGATTATTTAATTATCCTTTTAATTATCTCTTAGATAATTATTTATATTATCTTTTAGTTAAATATCAAATAATTACTTAAATTATTTATATACTTAAATTATTTATATATTTATCTTAATTATTTAAATTCCACCAATAAATTAATTTGAGTCTTTAACTGGGTTTGGTGAACCCATTCTGTAAGAAAACTGACCCATTTTCCAACATCTCCCACTCACCCATGATGGGTGGAATGACAGTACGAATAGATTACATAAATCTATTTAATTCTCTCAATCATTGATCCAGCCAAATGTACCATGCGACTATGCAGGCATCTAAATGATATTTAATGTTATAAACCTATTAAGGATATATAATAGCTCCATTGCATATAGAAAAATATTAGTTAATTAATGCTTCGCAGTACCCTAGACTTATATTTCTGCACATGTTACATACACTAATCCCTTATGGTTGTATGTAAAATCTATTAATATTTTGTGTTCTTAAGAAATTAATTATACAAAGAAATATGATCGGTTAACCTTTACACACACTTGTGCAGACTATCAAGTCTTCCTCTTGACCTCATGTTCCTTGACTTCACATTAACAACTTTCCCAACATGTCCCTTAAGGATAATTATATTCATCTCTGCAGGAAATCAAAGTAGCTACATTAATGTGTTATCTTTGAACATAGTCAATAGTACTAAGGATATCATAAATTGGTCTTAACTAATAAGCCATAAGGACCTCACATAATAAAGTACAGGGATAATCTCTTATTGTCCTTTTTAGTCGGTCTAAAGCACATGTAGTATGAAATACATGTTATGGTAATTCCTCTTTACTAAAGAGCACATGTCTAATTTATTACCATACAGACCACACTAAAAACAACATATGAATTTTACAAATTTACATTCTTTTCCCACTTAGGGTCAAATGTTTAATTTAGGTCTGGCTTAACAAGGCATATGTGACTTGGAGTATCACATTCAATTTTCAAATATAATCTCATATTGATGCTTAATCAAGGCGACTCTAAGCGTATATTTTTCTCTCTTTTAGTATACATAATCTCATCCCATTATGTACTAAACATGTCAATGGGGTGGTCACTCCTATGAGAGAGTTGACCATTGCCTTGTGACATATATTAATCATATAAGCGCTAACAAAATATTCACAATCACATAGAATGAATAAAAATTGGTTCATCACTTTTATTAACAATAACCAACAAAAAATTACAAGCAATTCATATCCTACGCAAACCTAAGGCATGTACATGTGAATAAAAAATGTCTCTAGCAATTCATATCCTATGCAAACCAAGGCAAGCAATTCATATCTTGCTACCATCTCACGTGTAGGCAGATATTTCAATATGACTTCTTTCTTTGCTATAATATCTCTAATGAAATTGTTTTTGATAACTATATGCTTAGTTCTTCCATGATACTTTAGATCTCTGACATAAGCAATAGCAGCTTGATTATCACAATAAATAGTTATAGGTTTAGTGTTACATGCATATAAGCTATGCAAAAGACCTTTTAGCCAAATGGCTTCTTGGACTATAGTTGAACATGTTATAAATTTAGCCTCCATTATGGACGGGGCTATGCATATTAGTTTCTTGCTACTCCATGATATTGCACCATTGTTAAGTAAGAATGCATACCCTGACATCGATTTGCGTTCATCCATATCACCAGCCTAATCGGCATTTGAATACCTAACTAATTGCAAATCATTGCCTTAGTAACAAAAGGAATAGTCCATCGTGCCTTTTAGATATCTCAAAATCCTCTTGACTGTTTTCCAATGCATAGTGCTAGGATTTGTTTGATATCAACTTACCATACCAATTGTATAGCAAATATCAGGTTAAGTACACAATATAGCAGACATTAGACTACCAACCGCATTGGCATAAGGAACATTCTCCATTGCCTTCTTTTCTTCTGGAGTCTTAGGCCCTTATTCTTTGTTTAGATTTTCACCTCTTGCAAATGAAGTATATATGGGATTCAATTTTACATATTAAATTATTCAAACATTTTCTTAATGCATGGCTCCTGTGAAAGTGCCAACAATCTATTTGAACGATCTCTTTTGATCCTAACACTAAGTATATAAGATGCATCTCCCATATCTCTTATCTCAAATGTAGATGATAACCATTCCTTAATGGTTTTGATGAATTCTAAGTCATTTCTAGCTATGAGTATGTCATCCATATACAATGACAAAATCATAAATTTGTCTTTATCCATTTTAATATAAACACAATGGTCTTTATTGATCATCTCAAAATCATATGAAGTGATTTCTCGATGAAATCTTAAGTACCATTATCTAGATGACTATTTAAGTCCATAAATTGAATGTATCAACTTACAGACTTTGTTTTCTTGACCATGACCACAAAGCCCTCAAGTTGCTCCATATAGATTTTCTCATTCAACTATCCTTTTAAGAAAGCTATTTTGACATCCATTTGACGCAATTCTAGATCCATATGGCTACTATAACTAGAATGAGGTGAATAAAGGCAAACCTTACTACCAAAGAGAAAGTTTCCTCATAACTTATGCCTTCTTGTTGTGTGTAGATTTTTGCTACCAAAGAAGCCTTATACCTCTCTATAGAGCCATCAGCATTTCGTTTGATTTGAGAACCCATTTGTTCCTAATGGCTTTCCTATTTGGAGGTAAATCAACCAAGCACCAAACTTGATTTTTCTTCATTGACTCCATTTCTTCTTCCATTGCTTTTGTCCATTCATCACTTGATTGAGAAGATAGAGCCTAAGCCACTATTTTGAGTTCTACTAAATCATCCACAATGAATAGAAAACTTTTCCATTCAATTTCAAAACAACGACGAGGAATGACTAGTCGAGAACTTCTTCTCAACTTTAGCTCTTTATTCACATCTTCTAAAGGTACAAGTGTCCTCCCATTAGGTTCAAGTGTTAGTGATGATTCACTTGTATCAGTCCTCTATCTCATAAAGATATAAATTCTTGTCAATGTCACCAAGACTTGGATAGTCATTGTCCAAAAAAGTGACATCACGTGATTTAATTTCAGTTACTGTCCCATCAACATTCTCACCAATGAACATATACCCTTTACGATGTTCACAGTATCTAATGAAGATATATTTCTTGCCTTATGGGTATAGTTTTCCATATTTATGAGAAGTATTAAGGACTTAAGTAGCCAACTCCCATGGTCGCAGATTACTCAAATCTTGCTTTTTGTTATTCCATAACTCATATGGAGTAGAAGTAACTGATTTGGAGGGCACTCTATTAAGAACATATGTGGCAATAAGTAATGCATCTCCCCAATACAAAATTGGTAAATTTGCTTATGCCATCATTGACCTTACCATTTCCAGTAATGTTCTATTTCTTCTTTCAGCAACACCATTTTGCTATGGAGTTCCTGGAATGGTCAACTACCTCTCAATGCCTTTTTCATCATATGGTTGTTTAAACTTATTGGACAAATATTCTCTACATCAATCGGCTCTTAATATTTTAATCTTTTTGTCTAACTGATTTTGAATAAGGTTCATATATTTCTTGAAGCATTCTAATGCTTCTGATTTATGTGAAATCAAATAAACATAACCAAATTGAGTATAGTCGTTTATGAATGTGATAAAATATAAGGCACCATGCCTTGCCCTTACATTTATTGGGCCACATATGTCAGAATGAATAATTTGGAATGGAATTTCAGATCTAGTTTCTTTTTCAAATGGTTTCTTGGTTGCTTTTCTAACTACACAAAATGCACAAATAGGCATGTTTATTCTATTGAGTTGACCTAATAAATTACATTTACTTAGTTTACTCATTCTTTCTTATCCAATGTGCCCGAGTCTAGCATGCCATAATTGAACATCATCACATGTGTTTTGAAAAGAAGTTAACAAATAACAACTTGCATTATTAAGAGAAACACAATTGTTCAAATCCAAAACCATGAAACCACTATAAATGTTACCAAAACCATACACAATTGTTCCTTTAGACAATTGCAATTTATTATTATCAAATAATAAACTAAAACCACAATTTAAAAGAGCTAAAATAAAGACAAGATTTTGCCAGATTCTAAAGCATAAAGCACATCATGTAGGATCAAGGTGCGTCCACCATGCAAATCTAATTTACAGGTCCCGATGCCCTTGACTTCAACTCTAGTTTTGTTTCCCACATAAACCCATCTCATTCTGGAACTTATCAGATGAAACACCAAGTATACATCTCTACTCACAGCTATGTGGTCTGTGGTGCCTAAGTTTATAGTCTATAAAGGATTAGATTTAGTTAGGAACACACAGCTCAAAACATAAACACACATATTTGTGTTTAGATAGCATACCTTAGTTGGCTCCGTGCACTTACTTACAAAATGCCCTTTCTTGCCACAATTGTAGCACTTAAGCTTGCTCTTGTCTCTTTTGGCACGTTTGTTTTTCTTTGTTGTCTCAGCCTTGCCTTTAGCTACCTCACTAGGTCTTGCTTTCCTTTTAAAGAACTTCTTCTTCAACTTGAAGTTTTTAGGCTTTTGGAAACTCTTAGCCACTAAGGCTTCCCCATGAGGTTTGTTTACTTCCAAATGCGTAGCCTCAAGTTCAAGATGACAAACAATATCATCAAAAGTCTTCACACCTTTGTTGTGGGTCATATTCACAACCATATGATCCCAACTCTTAGGGAGTGACCGAACAACTACCTTAATATGCTGCTCATTAGTCAAGATATGACCTGCTAAGTTGAGTTCCTTTATCATTTTCCTCATCTCTTTAAGGTGTTGCTTCATAATGTGGTTTGGGTGCATCTTATAGCCTCCAAACTTAATGACCAATTCACATAGCCTAATCACAGAAAGCTCACCATATTTAACTTTCAAAGCATTCCAAATCTCATGAGTAGTTTTATATGTCTCACACTCAATCAACAAGTCATCTTGCATACAGCTCAGCAATATTATGCGAGCAAGAGAGTTCTTTCACTTCTAAGTCACATAAGCTTCAGCATCTCTCCTATGTTGAGCAATAGTTCTAGCTTCAGGCTCATCCATTATATGGTTTAGTGTCTCAATGACTTCTTGCTCCTTAAGGATATATTGAACTTTGTGATGCCATATTTCATAATTATTGATGTTCAACTTCTCACTCTTGTTCAATTCAGCTATGATGTTTTTAGCAGCCAATGACATTTTCAATTACACACAAAGATATTAAACATGCTTGTAAATAATTTATGGCACATTATCTTAAAAAAAAAAAAAAACAATAAATTATTGCAAAATTGATGTAATAAATATCAATTGTATTTGAAGCAAAAGTTCACTAGGTTCCTAATCAACTTCTCATACAATTTCAATTAGCACATAATATTGCAAACATCATATTCCCAAAAGTATGAAATTACTAAAATTTCAAACAATTTTATCAATAAATGATATTTATAATCCTCCCACTCAATTTGAACCATAAATTGTAACCAAAATACAAAACACATGAGTCTAATTTTTTCTTCTCTTTTCTTTTTTTTTTTTAGGATAAAATAAAATACAGCCCAAAATTATCCATATATTATAGTTAAATAATTTAAATAACACATATTTAAATTTGAAATTTAAACTAATCATAAAATATTTAAATAAATTAAAAAAATAAATAACATATTACAGAAACATGCTATGAAATATACTTAACAAATCTAGTACATCAATGCCATAATTAATTTAATGAATGATAACATCAATTTTCTTAATTTCTTTTATTCAATTTTAAGAAATTAATTCACCAAAAATACAAGGAGATTTTCAAAAATCATAACAAAAGCACTAAAATGACTATTACACAGAGTAATAATTTTATAAAAAAAAAGAATTTTTTTCTCAATCCATAAATATTTATTTCATAATTTTTATTATTTTAAAAAGATGAAAAAATCAAAATAAATATTTTTTGACACTCAAAAAATATTTAAAATATCTCAAAAAATTAGAAATTAAAAATTAAATCCAGTGGTGGTCGAATGGTCAAAAACGGACACCCAGAACTACTGCATGTGCCCACATGTGCCAAAGGTGAGAATGGGCTTTCGTTCCCAGCTGCTACATAGTCGGCTGGCTGAGTGCCACGTAGGTGCCACATGGCATACAATGATCAACACGTGGACCGATGCTAGCAGACGCATGGCGGTGGGATAAAAAAGGTTGATGCATCATCAAAGCTTGGATGAATCGCATTTTGACACGTGGCTTGACTATGCTAGCCTGACCAATGGATGGTTGACATGTGGCAAAGAGACTGAAAAAAAGCTCACTCGCCACCGTCGGCGAGTGTAATGCACATGCCTCCTTAAAAGCAACGGAAACCTTCAAAATTCTTTCTTCCCCCCTATTTTTGACCATATTGAGTTCATTAGTGTTTTGAAAACTAGACTTTCATGTTTGGCAAACAAACAATCGAACTGAGATTAAGAAAAAAATGAAAACAAATTCATCTTCTTTAAATTTTTAGAATTTGACTTTCAAATCCACAACTTTGAAGCCTCATAACTATTTCAATTCTTAACAAAAATGTGTGTTCTTTATATCACTTTAAAGCTCTCAAATGAACTTCTAATAGACACCAAAATCATTCCATTTCATTAAGTATGCAAAGAGTTACGAAATACACCAAAAAAATCATGTTTAAAATAATATAAAATTATGCCAAAAACAAATGTAATTTTTATTTTTGATTTCTCATACACATAAAACACATAATGTATGTAGGAAACAAGCAATTAAAGCTCTAATACCAATGATAAAAAAAATATTTTTTAATCATAATTTTTGCAATTAATTCAATCCCAAAGATCACATAACCATGTTTGAATCACTACTATATGATTAAATTGAGTTTAAAAGTTACCTCCTTCAATTTAGAATACAACAATAATAATGATTATACTTTAGAAACCTCCACACCAAATTATGAACAATAGCACAAACACAGCACGCCTTGTACACCAACACAGCATGAACTTTGATTGATGCAAATAGTCAAATTGGAACCACAATAATCAGGAACCAACTCAGGTTCACAGTACAAGAACCTTTGATTATTAGAGAATTTTTTTTAACGTACTATTTTTTGTTTTGACTCACAGAGAGAGCTCTTTGGTGGTTGAGAGATAAGGAGATAAAGAGAGTCTTATTTTTCTTATCTACAGAGAACATATCTTTTTTTGAAGATAATTCCCACAATTTTCTTGTTTAATTATCTCTCATATAATTATTTAATTATCTATCAGATAATTATTTATATTATCATTTAGTTATATATCAAATAATTACTTAAATTATTTGTATATTTATCTTAATTATTTAAATTCCACCAATAAATTAATTTGGATCTCTAACCGGGCTAGGTCAACCCATTATGGGTGCAAGAAAACCAACCCATTTTACAACAATAATGATAGGAATTCATATTATTTTGATACTTTAACAAACAAATATTTAATATCATTGGCTACATTGAAACTGTTAAGTATTATTTAATTCTATGAATTGGTATGGCATAAAAATTCAATCTGTCCTGCAGTACATTTCATCGCTTCTATACTATATTATGTTATAGGAATAGTATAATGCTCCCTTGGGATTGTACATTTTATTATTTCAATTTAAAACATACATTTTAAAAGTTATTGACTTAGTTCATAAAAATAGGACTTCATATGATTTTATACTTTAACAAATAAATATTTGTTCTCACAGGCTATATTGACACTAGTATCTATTAGTTGAATTTATGAAATGGTATGCCATAAAAATTCAATCCATCATGTAGTACATTTTGTTACTTCTGTACTACAATATGATATAGGAATTATATAATGCATCCTCAAAATCCTCTGTTTTACTACTTTACTTCAAAACATATATTTTAAAAGTTATTGACTTGGTTCATATTGATAGGAGTTCCTATCATTTTTCTACTTTAACAAACAAATATTTATTTTATTTGGTTACATTAACAAACAAATATTTATTTTATTTGGTTACATTGAAACAAGTATATATTACTTGATTTTTTAAAATGCTATGGCAAAAAATTACATATGTCTTGCAATACATTTTATTGCTTTTCTACTACATTATGATATAGGAATACTATTGTGCTTACTTAAAATCATACATTTTCCTACTTTAATTCAAAACATAAATTGTGAAAGTTATTGAGTTAGTTCATAATGGTTGCAGTTCATATGATTTTATACTTTAACAAACAAATATTTAATCTCGCTCACCACATTGAAATGAGTATATATTATTTAATTTTATGAAATGGTATGGCATAAAAATTTAATCTATCCTGCAGTACATTTGTTACTTCTGTACTACATTATGATATAGGAATGGCATAATGCTTCCTTTAAATCGTACATTTTACTACTTTAATTCAAAACATATATTGTAAAAGTTGTTGAGTTGGTTCATAATGATAGGAGTTCATATGACTTTTATATATTAACAAACAAATATTTATTCTATATAGCTGCAATGAAACTCTTACGTATTACTTAGTTCTATGGATTGGTGTGCCATAAAAATTCAATCTACACTACAATACATTTTGCTACTTCTGTACTAAATTATGATATAGGAATAGTATAATGCTTCCTTAAGATCATACATTTTATTACTTTAATTCAAAACATACATTTTATATGTTATCAACTTGGTTCATAATGATAGGAGATCATATAATTTTATACTTTAACAAACAAATATTTGTTCTCACTCGCCACATTGAAACTAGAATATATTATTTAATTTTATGAAATGATTCGACAAAAAAATTCAATATGTCCTACAGTACATTTTGTTGGTTCTATACTACATTATGACGTAGGAATGGTATAATACTTCCTTTAAATCGTGTATTTACTACTTTAATTCAAAACACATATTGTAAAAGTCATTGAGTTGGTTCATAATTATAGGAGTTCATATGATTTTATGCTTTAACAAACAAATATTCATTCTTGCTCACTACATTGAAAGTAGTATATATTACTTAATTTTATGAAATGATATGGCATAAAATTTCAATCTATCCTGCAGTGCATTTTGTTGCTTCTCTACTACATTATGATATGGGAACAATATAGTGTTTTCTTAAAATTCTACATTTTACTACTTTAATTCAAAACATGTATTGTAAAAGTTATTGGGTTGGTTCATAATGATAAGAGTTCAATCTGTCCTGTAGTGCATTTTGTTGCTTCTCTAGTTCATTATGATATGGGAATGGCATAATTCTTCCTTTAAATCATACATTATACTACTTCAATTCAGAACATATATTGTAAAAGTTATTAAGTTGGTTCATAATGATTAGAATTCATATGATTTTATGCTTTAACAAACAACTATTTGTTCTCACTCACTACATTGAAACTAGTATATATTATTTAATTTTATGAAATGGTATGCCATAAAAATTCAATCCATCATGCAATACATTTTAGTGTTTCTGTACTACATTATGATATAGGAATTACATAATGCTTCCTTGAAATTCTACATTTTTCTACTTTAATTCAAAACATATATTTTATAAGTTGTTGACATGTTTCATAATGATAGGAGTTCATATGATTTTCTACATTAACAAATAAATATTTATTCTCACTGGCTACATTGAAACTGTTATGTATTACTTAGTTTTATGAATTGGTAGCACATAAAAATTGAATCTATCCTTCAGTACATTTTGTTGCTTTTGTACTATATTATGATATAGGAATAGTATAGTGCTTCCTTGAGATCGTACATTTTTATTACTATAATTCAAAACATACATTTTAAAAGTTATTAACTCGGTTCATAATGACAGAGTTCATATGATTTTATACTTTAACAATTAAATATTTGTTCTCGCTAATCACATTGAAACGAGTATATATTATTTAATTTCATGAAATGCTATGGCATAAAAATTTAATTTGTCCTACAGTACATTTTGTTGCTTCTGTGCTACATTATGATATGGGAATGGTATAATGCTTTCTTTAAATCGTACATTATACCATATCAATTCAAAATGTATACTATAAAAGTTATTGAGTTGCTTCATAATTATAGGAGTTCATATGATTTTATACTTTAACAAACAAATATTTATTCTCACTCACTACATTGAAACTTGTATATATTACTTAATTTTTTGAAATGGTATAGCATGAAAATTCAAGCTATCCTACAATGCATTTTATTGCTTCTCTACTACATTATGATATAGGAATAGTATTGTGCTTCCCTAAAATAGTACATTTTACTACTTTAATTCAAAACTTATATTGTAAAAGTTATTAAGTTGGTTTAGATTTTAACAAACAAATATTTATTCAAGCTAGCTACATTGAAAATATTATGTATTACCAAGTTCTATGACTTGGCATGGCATAAAAATTAAATCTATGCTACAGTACATGTTGTTGTTTTTGTACTATATTATGATATAGGAATAGTATAATGCTTCCATGAGATTGTACATTTTATTACTGTAATTCAGAACATACATTTTAAAGGTTATTGACTTGGTTCATAAAGATAGGAGTTCATATGATTTTTTGCTTTAATAAACAAATATTTGTTCCAGCTCACCACATTAAAACTAGTACATATTATTTAATTTTTTGAAATGGTATGGCATAGAAATTCAATCTATCTTGTAGTACCTTTTGTTGCTTCTGTACTACATTATGATATAGGAATGGTATAATGCTACTTTTAAATCGTACATTTCACTACTTTAATTCAAAACATATGTTGTAAAAGTTATTGGGTTGGTTCATAATTATAGGAGTTCATATGATTTTATGCTTTAACCAACAAATATTTGTTCTCACTTGCTACACTGAAACTAGTATATATTACTTAATTTTATAAAATGGTATGGCATAAAAATTCAATCTGTCTTGCAATACATTTCGTTGCTTCGCTTATACATTATGACATAAGAATAGTATAGTACTTCCTTAAAATTGTACATTTTACTACTTTAATTCAAAACATATATTGTAAAAGTTATCGAGTGAGTTCATAATGATAAGAGTTCATATGATTCTTATACTTTAGCAAACAAATATTTATACTCGATGGTTACATTGAAATTGTTATGTATTACTTAATTCTATGAGTTGGTATGGCATAAAATGTCAATATGTCTTGCAATAAATTTTGTTGCTTCTATACTATATAATGATCATAGGAGCAGTATAATGCTTCCTTGAGATCGTACATTTTATTATTTTAATTCAAAACATACATTTTAAAAGTTATTGGCTTCGTTCATAATGATAGGTGTTCATATAATTTTATACTTTAACGAATAAAATCTTGTTCTCACTTTCTACATTGAAACTATTATAATTACTTGATTTTATAAAATGGTATGCCATAAAAATTCAATATATCATCCAGTACATTTGATTGTTTCTTTACTACATTATGATATCAAAATTATATAAGGCATCCTTGAAATTCTACATTTTACAACATTGCTTCAAAACACATATTTTAAAAGTTGTTGACTTGGTTCATAATGATAGGAGTTCATATGATTTTATACTTTAACAAAAAAATATTTATTCTCGTTGGCTACATGGAAACAAGTATATATTACTTGATTTTTTTTAAATGCTATGGCAAAAAATTCAATCTATCCTACAGTACATTTTGTTACTTCTCTACTACATTATGATATACGAATAGTATAGCGCTTCCTTAAAATCATACATTTTACTACTTTAATTCAAAACATATATTGTAAAAGTTATTGAGTTGGTTCATAAGGATAGGAGTTCATAAGATTTTATACTTTAACAAACAAATATTTATTCTCACTCACCACATTAAAACGAGTATATATTTTTTAATTTTATGAAATGGTATGGCATAAAAATTTAATCTATCTTGTAATACATTTTGTTGCTTCCATACTACATTATGATATAGGAATGGTATAATGCTTTCTGTATACCGTACATTACACCACTTCAGTTCAAAACATATACTATAAAAGTTATTAAGTTGGTTCATAATTGTAGGAGTTCATATGATTTTATGCTTTAACAAAACAAATATTTGTTCTACCTCTCTACATAAAACTAGTATATATTACTTAATTTTATGAAATAGTATGGCATAAAAATTCAATCTATTCTGTAGTGCCTTTTGTTTCTTCTCTATTACATTATGATATAGGAATTGCATAGTGCTTCCAAAAAATTGTGCATTTTTCTACTTTAATTCAAAACTTATATTGTAAAAGTTATTTAGTTGGTTTATAATGATTGGAGCTCATATGATTTTTATACTTTAACAAACAAATATTTATTCTTGCTAGCTACATTGAAACTATTATGTGTTACTTAGTTCTATGAATTGGCATGGCATAAAAATTTAATATGTCTTGCTATACATTTTGTTGCTTCTATACTATATTATCATATAGGAATAGTATATTGCATCCTTGTGATCGCTCATTTTATTACTTTAATTCAAAATATACATTTTAAAAGTCATTGACTTGGTTCATAATGATAGGAGTTCATATGATTTTATACTTTAACAAATAAATATTTTTTCTTGCTCCCCACATTGAAACAAGTATATATTATTTAATTTTATGAAATAATATTGCATAAAAATTTAATATCTCCTACAGTACATTTTGCTACTTCTATACTACATTATGATATAGAAATGATATAATGCTTCCTTTAAATAGTACATTTTACTACTTTAATTCAAAACATATATTGAAGAAGTGATTGAGTTGGGGCATAATTATAGGAGTTCATACGGCTTTATGCTTTAACAAAAATATATTTGTTTTCACTCACTACATTGAAACTAGTATATATTGCTTAATTTTATGAAATGATAATGAATAAAAATTCAATCTGTCTTACAATACATTTTGCTGCTTCTCTACTACATTATGCTAAGGGAATGGTTTAGTGCTTCCTTTAAATAGTACATTTTACTACTTTAATTCAAAACATATATTTTAAAAGTTATTGAGTTGGTTCATAATTATCAGAGTTCATATGATTTTATGCTTTAACAAATGAATATTTGTTCCCGCTCACTACATTGAAACTAGTATATTTTACTTAATTTTATGAAATGATATTGCATAAAAATTCAATATGTCCTGTAGTATATTTTTTTGCTTCTCTACTACATTATGACATAGAAATAGTATGGTGCTTCCTTAAAATTGCACATTCAACTACTTTAATTCAAAACATACATTATAAAAGTTGTTGAGTTGGTTCATGATTATAAGAGTTCATATGATTTTTATACTTTAACAAACTAATATTTATTCTCATTGGCTACATTGAAACCATTATGTATTACTTAATTCTGTGAATTGGTTTGGCATAAAAATTCAATGTGTCCTACAGTACATTTTGTTACATCTATACTATATTATGATATAGGAATAGTATTGCTTTCTTGGGATCATACATTATATTACTTTATTACAAAACATGCATTTTAAAAGTTATTGACTTGGTTCATAATGAAAGAGTTCATATGATTTTATACTTTAACAAACAAATATTTATTCTCGCTCACCACATTGAAATGAGTATATATTATTTAATTTTATGAAATGGTATGGCATAAAAATTTAATCTATCTTACAATACATTTTGTTGTTTCTGTGTTGATATATGAATGGTATAATGCTTTCTTCAAATCATACATTATACTACTTCAATTCAAAACATATACTGTAAAAGTTATTAAGTTGGTTGATAATTGTAGGAGTTCATATGATTTTATGCTTTAACAAAACAAATATTTGTTCTAGCTCACTACATTGAAACTAGTATATATTACTTAACTTTATGAAATAGTTTGGCATAAAAATTCAATCTATCCTGTAGTGCCTTCTGCTTTTTCTTTATTACATTATGATATAGGAATTGTGTAGTGCTTCCTAAAAATTGTGCATTTTTCTACTTTAATTCAAAACTTATATTGTAAAAGTTATTTAGTTGATTTATAATGATTGGTGCTCATATGATTTTTATACTTTAACAAACAAATATTTATTCTTGCTAGCTACATTGAAAATGTTATGTGTTACTTAGTTCTATGAATTGGTATGGCATAAAAAATTAATATGTCCTGCTATACATTTTGTTGCTTCTATACTATATTATGATATAGGAATAGTATATATCTTCCTTGTGATCAAACATTTTATTACTTCAATTCAAAATATACATTTTAAAAGTCATTGACTTGGTTCATAATGATAAGAGTTCATATGATTTTATACTTTAATAAACAAATATTTTTTCTCGCTTGCTACATTGAAACAAGTATATATTATTTAATTTTATGAAATGATATGGCACAAAAATTCAATATCACCTACAGTACATTTTGCTGCTTCTATACTACATTATGATATAGAAATGCTATAATGCTTCCTTTAAACATTACATTTTACTACTTTAATTCAAAACATATTTTGTAGAAGTTATTGAGTTGGGGCATAATTATAGGAGTTCATACAGCTTTATGCTTTAACAAAAATATATTTGTTCTCGCTTGCTACATTGAAACTAGTATATATTGCTTAATTTTATGAAATGATAATGAATAAAAATTCAATCTGTCCTGCAGTACATTTTGTTGCTTTTCCACTACATTATGATAAAGGAATGGTTTAGTGCTTCCTTTAAATAGTACATTTTACTACATAGTACATTTTACTACTTTAATTCAAAACATATATTTTAAAAGTTATTGAGTTGGTTCATAATTATTGGAATTCATATGATTTTATGTTTTAACAAACAAATATTTGTTCCCACTCACTACATTGAAACTAGTATATTTTACTTAATTTTATGAAATGATATTGCATAAAAATTCAATCTGTCTTGTAGTACATTTTGTTGCTTTTCTACTACATTATGATATAGGAATAGTATAGTGCTTCCTTAAAATTGCACATTCTACTACTTTAATTCAAAACATATATTATAAAAGTTGTTGAGTTGGTTCATGATTATAGGAGTTCATATGATTTTTATACTTTAACAAACTAATATTTATTCTCTCGGGCTACATTGAAACTGTTATGTATTACTTAATTCTATGAATTGGTATGCATAAAAATTCAATGTGTCCTACAGTACATTTTATTGCATTTGTACTATATTATGATATAGGAATAGTATAATGCTTCCTTGGGATCGTACATTATATTACTTTATTACAAAACATGCATTTTAAAAGTTATTGACTTGGTTCATAATGATAGGAGTTCATATGATTCTATACTTTAACAAACAAATATTTGTTCTCGCTCGCTACATTGAAACTAGTATCTGTTACTTAATTTTATGAAATGGTATGGCATAAAAATTTAATCCATCATGCAATACATTTTGTTGCTTCTGTACTATATTATGATATAGGAATAATATAATGCTTCCTTGAAATCTTATATTTTATTACTTTAATTTAAAACATATATTGTTAAAGTTATTGAGTTGGCTCATAATGACAAGCGTTCATATGATTTTATATTTTAACCAATAAATATTTGCACTCGCTCGCGACATTGAAACTTATATATATTACTTAAATTTATGAAATAGTATGGCATAAAATTTTAATCTGTCCTGCAGTATATTTTATTGCTTCTATACTACATTTTGATATAGGAATGATATAATGCTTCCTTTGAATCTTTCATTTTACTACTTTAATTCCGAATATATTTTTTAAATGTTATTAAGTTAGTTCATAATGATAGGAGTTCATATGTTTTTATGCTTTAACAAACAAATATTTGTTCTCACTTGCTACATTGAAACTAGTATATATTACTTAATTTTATAAAATGATATTGCATAAAAATTCAATATGTCTTACAATATATTTTGTTGCTTCTCTACTACATTATGATACAAGAATAGTATAGTGCTTCCATAAAATTGTGCATTCTACTACTTTAATTCAAAACATATATTATAAAAGTTGTTGAGTTGGTTCATAATTATAGTAGTTCATATGATTTTTATACTTTAACAAACTAATATTTATTCTCGCTGGCTAAGTTGAAACTGTTATGTATTACTTAATTCTATGAATTGGTATGGCATAATAATTCAATCCATCCTGCAGTATATTTTGTTGCTTCTATACTATATTATGATATAGGAATAGTATAATACTTCCTTAGCATCGTACATTTTATTACTTTAATTCAAAACATACATTTTAAAGTTATTTAGTTGATTTATAATGATAGGAGTTCATATGATTTTATACTTTAACAATCAAATATTTGTGCTCGCTCACTACATTGAAACTAGTATTTGTTACTTGATTTTATGAAATGGTATGACATAAAAATTCAATCCATTGTGCGATATATTTTGTTGCTTCTGTACTACATTATCATATAGGAATAATATAATGCTTCCTTGAAATCTTATGTTGTATTATTTTAATTCAAAACATATATTGTAATAGTTATTGAGTTGGCTCATAATGATAAGAGTTCATATGATTTTGTACTTGCACTCGTTCATGACATTGAAACTTATATATATCACTTAATTTTATGAAATAGTATGGCATAAAATTTTCGTCTATCCTGCAGTATATTTTATTGCTTCTGTACTACATATAGGAATGGTATAATGCTTCCATTGAATCTTACATTTTACTACTTTAATTCAAAACATATATTTTAAGTGTTATTGAGTTGGTTCATAATGATAGGAATTCAAATGATTTTTTACTTTAAGATACAAATATTTGTTCTCACTAACTACAGTCAAACTAGTATATATTACTTGATTTTTTTAAATTCTATGGCATACAAAATTCAATCTGCCTGCATAATTTTTTTTTTTTTTCATTTTGCTAGAAATGTACATTATGATGTAAAATTGGTATAATAGTTTTCCGAAATCATACAATTTACTTACCATACATTATGTAATTGTAAAATTTTTTTATTAGTTTATAATGATTTTTTTTCTTTGACTCACATATATTGCATTTTTTTTAATATGTGATAATCATAGCTTTATATATATATATATATATATATATATATATATATATATATATATATATATATATATATAAGTTCTTTATGGGACTAATTCATAAAAATTAAAGAAGAAATTATTTATATATATTATATATATATAATTATTTTTTATCTTAACTTAATTTTCTCGTAAATATTCAATTTTTTATTTAAATGTGCCGCTTATTTTAATACTCCATGCCACCTACTGTTGAACTCGCTGGCAGCTACACAAACCATTTTTCTTTTTTCATTAAAAAAATTTCACCCGACACTATTATTCATCTGAATACAGGCTATAAAAAAGGAGTTACAAGTTTTCCCTTTTTCTTTTTTTAACATATGATACACATCTTTATAATATTCACCTAATATGTCAACAAATTCAAGGAGAGTGTATTTAATTAAAATTTTTAAAGATATTTATAGACTTTTTTTAAGTGAATGACTTTTGCAGAATTTATTGATTTTAGTTGACTTTTACAGAATTTATAAATTTATGAATGACTTTCAAAAATTTCATTTTAAAAAAAATTTATAAACACTGATAGATTTTTATAGAAATTAATAGACTTTCAATAATGTCAGACTAATCAAGTTTTTGAAAATTTTAATAATTTTCAAATTTATATCTGACCCATGAATAAGTCTAGTCTAATTCGTTATGTTTTTTAATGGAATATTGTTGACTATGCACCACCATTCTTACTATCATCAAAATAATCCTAATCATATTCTTAACCCATTAATTTCCACCTTACAATCGATTATTAACTAGAAAACAGGTTAATAATCAAAAGTTGTATGTCAATGAATGTATAGATTGCATAAAATAAAATAAAGATAAATTATTTTTGACTTGACTATATATAGAGACTGAAAATAAAGTAAATTTATGACCAAAGATTTCATTGCTATGATATGTTTCACAAATAAACCCATGTGCTTATATACTTCAGTTTAGAATGCAAGCTACATTGACGAGAGAATATAAGCTGGTTATTATGTTCATGTGCTACTTGTGACTGGAAAAAAAAAATCTATGAAAATTTTGAGAAAAAGTAAAAGAGAATTTTTAAGATTTTTTATTCATATAACTATATAAAAAGTCATTAAAAATCTATCAAAGCCTATTATTTATAAAATTCAATCACTTTTGAATACTGTTTATTTTTATAAACTTTAAAAAAGTTATAATTGAATACCCTTTGATTTTTATAGACTTTTTTTAAAGTTTTTAAAAGTTATTATTGAATACCAGTTGACTTTTATAAAGTTTTTAAAAGTTATTATTGAATACCCTATAACTTTTTAAGTCTATAAAAATTTTTAATTCTCCTAATCCAATGCACCTATATAAGTTAATTCTCACTTTAATTTGAGACTAATGATAACGTTGCAATAAATTAATATGTTGATGCTATAAATTATCAAATTTTGAACTATGCGATAGAAGTACAAAAAATGTAATTTTTTTTTTTTTTTAATTAAGCCTATTCTTTTTTTTATTTTTATTGTTCAGGTTTAAAAAGAATGATATTGTGAAAATGAATTATGATGAGTATTAAAAATGACTCCATCAATATCGGATATATCTCAACTAAATCCAAGGACAATCTCAAATGCTCCGAACAATAGGTTTCAAGACATTCAAACAACTAAGCCCATGCAATTATCAGCAATATCAAAACTTTTTTCCCTACTAGAAAAGATCCATCGCGAGAGCCATATTTAAATATTCTCACTCAAATACTTAGGGAAAGTATTAGTATAGGTTGCCCCCACTTATATATATATATATATATATATATATATATATATATATATATATATATATATATGAGATTACAAGTAACAAAACTTATCTAGAGTCATATAAAAACTCTTTTTTCTCACTACTAAGATTAGCTTTCAAATTTCAATCTTTTTTCTTTTTTAATTTGTCTAATTATCTCAATTATGAAAATTGATTATATTTTATGTTATTATTGGATTGCAAATTGTTAAATCGAAAGCGTATTCTTTGATGTTTTGTAATTTAATAAATTTATAGTTTCATTTTTTATTGGTAATTACTTGAAAATATAATATTCTAAAATTGTAATTTATAAAGTTATGGTCTACATTCAAGAAACAATATTTAAATTTTAATGAGCACTTCTATATAGTCAATATTGAAATAATTTTTAAAACGCAGTAATATCAAAATATGAATACTCAAAGAGAACAATTGTAATAATTTAGAATAATCATATGACTATATCAAATATGAATTTAAATTCCTTTTAGTCTATCAGCAATTTATTAATATTTGGTAGTTTTAATCTTAATACCATGAAAATAATATTTTGTGCTTATGTTAATTATTTATCTGCTTTATTTAATATTTATCATGTTTATCCTCTCTCATAATAAGTTCTAGATCTGTTGCTGCCAACAAACACCAATATTTGTCACTCTGCAAAAAGCTAGAAATCCCAGTAGGAGGCTCATTCCAAATCGTCACCCCTCTATAATGCTTCAGCGTCATATTAGCTAAAAAAATTCCGCTGCTCGATTGCATTCTCTGAAGATATGCTTTACTGTCACTTCCCATTCCCGGAATGAGCAAATTTACTACAAAAGAGACGATTACTACTACAAATGAAATTGACAAATAGTCTTTTTTTACGTCTCTTTCTCGTATTCTTTGTATATACATATGACAATTGAAAAGTAGAGCATACTTCAATATAAAATAATCAACCGAAATAAGAACTTTTCAAAATACTATAATTCTTTTCAGGAAAAATCTTCATTTTCTGAAAGAATTACACCACAAAAATAGGATTGGCTTTAATTAATAAGCTTAAAAAATTATATTTTATTATAATTATTATCATATTAAGTGATAAATCAAATTTTATATTTTTCTTCAGCCAATTCATTCATGAAATATTTCATTGAAATAAACAGTAGTGTATAACACAATTATTATTATTATTATTTAACAGAAATACTAAAAAGTTTGAAGGTTCCTAAAAGCTCATCTAGAAGTGAGCACCATGAGAATAAATAAATTTCAATGAAATTTAGAGCAATAAAAATTTTAAAATATACAAGTTTCAATGTACATAATAAAGTTTATAGAAACGTAGTATCGGTTTGCATAATCCATTATTATTTAAACAAAAATTAATCAAATTATCTCTAACTGAATAATTAAATAAAAAAATTTTGGTGAAGTCACATCAATAATTATTTTTAAATTTTTTTTTAAAAAATTATTATTTTTTATTTTTTTTTTATGAATTTTATTTTATCGTATATATTTATATTTTCGCTTTATATATTACAAATTGTGGAAGAAAGGATTTCTATACTAATTGAGCAACACTGTTTGTATAGATTCACGTTGAATTATTATGTAAGAACTGTTTCAAATATTGTCTATATAAATAACAAAAATCAATTTTTTTATTTTTTAATTATTTTTTTATTTGAAATATATATGTATATAATTTAACAATAAATTAAATTTCACGATTGATATGTTTTCTAAACTGTAGCATGAGGAACATAGTTGAATATGTTGTCGAAAATTGATTAATATCTCCAAACCTGGCCAAGGATTTCAAAATCTTTGGAATATGCAATATTAATCGAGATTTTTTCAATATAAGTCAATAATTAAAAAAAATTAGAAATAAGAATGGGCGGGACGGGATGAATTTTGAAATTCTTATCCCCATCTCATATAAATGGTCAGAGCAAAGATGAAATCGGATAAATTAGGTTCAAAACAAATGCAAAACGAGAATAGGAATTTTCATTTATATTTTTATAATCTTATTAATCTTAAAAACTTCATAATTTATATAAGATTTATATATTATTAATATTTAAAAATAATAATATAATTAAATACCCAATAATATAATTTTAAAGAAAACTAATAAATTTATATATATATATATATATATATATATATATATATATATATATATATATATATATATATATATATATATATATAATTATAATAAAAAATATATATACAATAATTTTATGTAATCGAAGAGATTTTCCACCGAGTTCAGGCCAAGATCAGGTTCCTTATCAGTGTGGATTGTGTTTTGTGATTTCTAAAAAAAAAATAAATTAACAAACATAGCATGGATCCATGACTAGTAATTAAATAAAGAAATAAGCGCCAAATTAAATAACTCCATTTATACATAAATTATAGTCTATTTTTATTTTAGCACAAAAATTAAAAATTTATATTTATTTTTATATTTTATTCTTATTATGACCATAAATTGCATTAATTATTATAAAATAATATGATTAATTATAACTATACTAAATGACATATTTAGAAATCACAATAATAAATTTAACTTAAAAAAATGGACTATTTATTTTGAACATTTCAAAAAGAAAATGTAGATTATAATTTGTAGATGGATGGAGTATGCCATGAGAAGATATCACCAAGAGCCAAAGTGTTTTTTTTTTTTTTAAATAAAAAAAGTTATATTTTGATACTTAATTTTATATCTTAATTAATTACTTTTAGATTGTATTAGTTTTAATGTCTTATTAAAATTAATAAAATATTATATATTAACTAATATTCATTTTTCTATTCTCATACATAATAAAATAATGTAATCTGATATAACATAAATGCAAAAGTAATACCATATCAAAATTAAATATGAACAATTAAAAATAATCAAAGAAAAAATTTGAAGAAAAAAACACTGACCTGCAGCGATAATAGAAAGCAATTAACCATAAGCATTGTAATTGAAGGGCTGGACTAGACAGACTGTTTAACAACATTAACTTTTATATATATATATATATATATATATCGAAATAACTTGAATTTTGAATATAAAATCATGAAAAAGAGATATGGTATCAAATTCCAAATGTTCAATTATTCCAAACAATTAGCTAACTATTCAAATAGACCAAAAGGAAAATCAGCCAAATGTCAGAAAACTTCTTATGCTGACTAAAACCACTCACAGCTGATTCTTATGTACACGCCTTCTGTGCTACCTTCTCATCTTTCCATCTTCTATAGTGTCATGGCTTTGATATGGTATGTGATCATAACGCTTCTTTCACTCTGGTTCCCTATCTATAGGGCTCCCAGCTTGCTTTTCTTTTCCGGTTATTCGAGATGGAGTTAACATCATAATCTAGCATTTCTCCTTTTTCTGCATTATCTGCTACCATTCCCTTGGACTGCTGTTTCATGCCAACGCAATTTTCATCCCCAGTTTCCCCATGGTCCTTACAGTAATCTGGATTCTCAGTTTTGGACCACCTGTGCATTCTCTCTCGCTTGAGTTTCTCATCCTCAGCAGCCAATTCAACTCCATCTTCTAAATCTCTCTCAATAAGATCATCCTCATCCATCACATCTTTTCTCCGAGCCATTTCCCCACAAGATTTCTTTCTTTTCTCAAGAGCTGCCTTCCATTTGTCCTTGCCAATCTTAATAGCTTCTTTTGGGGACTGACCAACTGGGCCTTCCTGAAGATTCAAGTCTTGACCAACTATGCTGCCAGAGTTGTGGGAAGCAGCATCATCACCCCACTCTGCTGATTCAGCAGCCTCGCTTTGCACACTCCTTTCTTGGTCTCCTCTCCCCATTTGCTCTACCCCACACATGGATATATTTGGAGCTTCTCTCATATTTTCTTTGTGCATAACATACCGAAAATGGTTATCATCTGTGGTTTCAACCTCAATCATGTGGTCAGTGATGACACTTCGCGTCTCTGCACTGCTATTATCATTACTTTGATTTTGCGCAACAATTTGCAGAACCCCAAAGTTGCCAGCATGTGACAGTTCAGGTGCCAGGCGTGACAAAGCCTGCTTTGAAGCATGTTCTTTATTCACAGATGGAGTTTTAGCTGCAGCCCGATTACCTAGCCCACCACCACTTCCTTCCACTTCGCTCCCCTTTGAAGGAGGCAATCAATAATATAATTCCAGCATTTGATTGCTAACATCTACAAAACAAAATAATCCTAATTATAAATACTTAATTATGTATCAAAGCAAATACACTCAAAATGACAGCCAACCAACAACAGCAGCACCCATGGCAGGGGCTCTACCTATATTTCTTGCCAAAACTTGAGATCAGATGATTATGATCACTCCCTACCATCTTTTCAACCGGTCATAAAAATGGATGCCATTAAAATGGTTGTTAAAATCATTGGTCAAGAAAAACCTAATGGGTGTAAATGCAGCAATAAAACATGTTATATGCAGCATATAAGTGTCATGGGAATGTTCATAGACTGTCCCATTGAATCCATTTGAATTTGAAAGAAAATCAAGGGGAGGACACCAACCCTCCAATTGCTGCAGCGTGACATCAAATTCTTGCCACCAAACCTTCTCACCATCTGATGGAAGCTTCACTTTGAGGAACTTGGCAGCAAGGAAAATGGCACCTGCTGAAATGTGATAGGGCTTATATTGCAGGCAGAGCGAAGTCCTCAGCCTGCAAGCCACTTACCAGCGTGTGAACAAGGGAAAAAGAAGGAAAACAAACCATTCAACTGAATTGATTAAAAGCTTCCAAAATATATATGTATATCATGCATACCCATCATTAATGAAATTCCATGCAACCTGAGCAAGGTCATTCTGAGCAACTGGGAATTTCTTTATTGCTTCAACAAGGAACTTGTATGGATGATGTACATTTAGGTCAAAACCCAAAGTGGCAAGTACAACCCTCTCCCCATGTAAAATAAGCTCTTTTTGTCCCTCGTACACTTGCTGCATCATAAATATGGATGAAGAAGGAAATCCTAAGAAAAATTCCTAGAAAAAATAAACGCACAAATAGAAAGAATTTTTCAATGGAAATCTATGGTAACAGTTTTCACCAATCCATAGATGTGAAAAAAGATCCTAAGAGGGGATCTTAAACTTAATAGATTCTTGGTTGTAAATTCCAGAAAAAAGGAAGAAGTATGATAACATATTGGCACTCGCAACATTATTCACCAAGCACCATACTTCGAATCCAACTATTGGCTTCACAGTCTAAACTGCCTCAAACCCAAAGCCAGCAACTCGCTTGTGTATAGTTGATCCAGTGACGGAGAATAGGAAGTCAAGAAATTTCAAATTCAAGGACACAAACTAAGACATAAAATTTAAAATAAAGACACCTAAACAAATCCGAATAGACTTTCCAGCAAAGCTAGAAATTACAAAATTTTCCCTGATACAAAGTCATGGACAGGCATTGAATTAAATGAAAATACCTATAATTATAACTCTAGAAGGGGTGGAACTATTTTATAATTTGTCCAATAAAGCCCATATTAAATCTAGACCACATAATTCTAAGTTTGAGTCATTGAATTTGAAATTTATTGTCTCCCTATTCTCCGACCTGCGTCATTCAGGAAAGAGCTGACCCAATCACATGCCTCCCTCAAGTAATATACCTTATAACCAGATGATATTATTGGCACATGGCAATTTTATATAAAAACATATGATACGTAGAAAAGTAGGAAGTTAATGGGAAGAGCTATAGTGGTTGGATGAAGATGAATGGCCGCTAAGCTTCAAATGAAGAGCAATACAATAACAAACAAGGAAAAAACACCATCAATCCAAAGAACACCTTTTGTTTGATCCTCTGGGCTACAGCAGGTTGTTTTTGGTGGATTATCTCATATGAAACAAGAATAACATCCTTCAGTGGACGAGGAGTCTCTTCCACCTTTCCAGCAAGGAACATACACACAGTTGCTATTGTCTGCAAAGCAAGCAAATAGAGTATATCAATTTTACTCTTATCTAGAACTGTCCATTATTGTACAAAGAAAACAATTCTATGTTCCAATTATATCAGTTTTCTTCTATTTATTTAGTTTGCATGGGAGGGAGGGGATGGGGGTGGGAGATACTGGAAGGTAATTAAGCTGTCTAATACAATATAATCAGCCTAGAACCAAGGAGACCATGGGACAAACTAAACAGTAATGTTAATTTCAAACAAAAGCAATAACTCACCCTTCTATCATTCTTTGCATCTGATTGACGAAGGAAGAACCGATAACAATATATTATTGCTGTGGCTATGGTTATCTGGGGTCTGCAATAAGAAATTATTTGTCACGTTCATTTTCAAATTAACATTTTGATATATGGCTGTCTATTCAAGATTGTAGAATATACATATAAATTACTTAAAAAAAAGCACTCAAAACAATAGAAACATACAATTTACCACTTGATAAAAGACATGCATACTAAGCAGAGTCTCCTGTCATAACACTTCCATTTTCCCAGGATGATTCACAGTTTCAAAGCTACAATAATAACATTAACTATGTTGCTTATATGGTGCTTGTTTGTGTCCCATGCTTTCGCTATCACAAACAGGCAAGGAATGACTCTCAAAACTTGTATTCTTGAATTTCCTATCAATAGCCTATAATCTCAATGGATAAAGCACATGCGCAAACACGCTTACCACTCACTTGGATTAAAGGAAAAAAAAAATAAAAATAAACACTTTGAAAAATAAGAAAGTGAAGCATCCGTTCCACAAGAAAAACAGTTTTATGGTGTAAGTAACCAGAAAAAGTAATTGGGATTACCATCTCCGCCACTTTGTCCACCAACCTCTGTTCAAAATTCTTTCAGCCTATGTCTAAGCTCTAGAGAAAGAAATTCATAGCAAGCCATGGCTACGAAAATATTTTGCCAAATCATACATGGCAAGACAAATGTCTTGAAACATCAAATTATCATAAGGAAGGTTACTATCCTCCCAGTAATTTACTCAGTAGGTTTTGAAATGAAACTACAAATAACCTAAGCTTATTTAACAGCACATGATGGTGGAATTCATTCAAGTTGTTCCAGCCTTACTATGCTAAAAATCACATTGATCACACCAGTCATTTTTGTAGCCTACAACCATACCACAATGCTCATTATTCTACAGTAGCTTCAGAATTGTGGAATAGACATATCCTAGTATTGTATTACAGCTTGAGATATCACGCGTATCTTCATTAGTTTGTGGCCAAAACCATGCCCATCTATCAGTAATCAATCATTTCAAATTGATACCATATTCTGTATTACTTCGAAAATAATAGATTTTACTTTACGTTTTAAATCCTTTCAAGGAGCATTTTACGGATTACTCTTTCAATAGAAATTAATACCGATGTTACTTCTTGGCCTTGGCCTTGAATATAACTTCAGTTACTTCACCTTCAAAATAAGATCATTAGCTCAATGTGACTAATGTAATCAATTTATTTTTGAGTCATTAAATACGGCAATGAGATTCTTTCACGACCTATCTGCTTATTTGGCCCAAAGCAGCCATGAAGATGAACCAAAGTGCTATGGTAATCTTAAGATAAAACTAGTTTAAAGGTTTTCCAGCAGATAGCTGAAATAGACAACACCAAACCTAAGAAAATGTAGAAATTAGGAATAATTCAATTCTAAAAATCCAAGGGAACCAACGATCAAAAAACTTTTAAGGTTCCACAATGCCTTAACCACAATGTCATAGCTCATTCAAGTCCAACAAAAACAGCGAACCACAATATTCCAACAAGAGCTGCATTCAAGACTTCTATATAATATGTTATCAAAAATATAAAACTTAGAACAAAACAGGTCTGTAAAAAGAAGTATAGATGAATGCTTGCATTCTGTAATTTTTCGTAAACTTAAATTGTTAAGTTATTTCCCATTTGCATGTATGACTTGAACTCAATCAACCAAACCACACGACAATTATTGGAAGCTCTCCCCCTTCAAAACCAATCCATAATAATAACTCTCTTTGCTCAAAGCCACAAATAAAGATAACAGATTACTAAAGATAGCAGGTCTATGCTATTATAAGATTATTGGTCATGTTCAGACATGTTTCAGATCAGACTTCCTAACACTTCACACCTAAAAGCCTTTATGTAACCATGATGATAATTTCATTACGACATCAGAAAACACTTGCATATTAAAAACTCAAATATGATCACAAGCTAAATATTATCATAATTTTTCTTTTTTATTTTTATTAATTATTAAAAGTCAAACATCAGAGTCCAATTTATTTTTAAACTTAAGGACTGAACTGTAATGAAAATCTTACATTTGTACCTTGGGATTTAAAGTGTTTAAGTTATTGTCAAACTATAAGAATTAAATGCTTATTTTCAAAACAGTAGGGACTAAAGCATTTTTCACGTAAAACCTTTCATTAAAATATAGGGACTGACCAGCATGCACTCGTTAGCAATTTGCTAAATCTTTGCCTGTGTAATTAGATTCTTAGAAGAAATATGATCCACCACCATTTCACTTTCATTCACACGTCATGTATAACTACATTACTACAAAAACATTGCATGTTTTTGATGGCTCATGGTGGAAGACATTCATGGGTATACATATATAACATAAAAAATAAATAAATAAAATTTCAAAGTATTCATATTAAGAATTCATATAAACAGATAAACATAAAACTATCAATTCATCAAGGAAACTACACATGTTGAACCTCTAAGTCAAACTAAGTATGTCAAGCCCTCCAAACGGAGGCCCATTGGAACTTTGACACAACCAGATAGCACTCTTCTATCCCATAAATCAGTCCACCATCTCTCCACCCAACCACCTGTTTCAGTTCATCTTCAGTCAAGAATGTATAAATTTATAAACTAAGGAAAGATACATCATTTGAACATCATATGAATTCACGGTGACAATCCTCATGTGAATAATTTTTCACCCCACATGTGTGCACACGATAAACATGTGAAAGAAAATGCAAAAAATATAGAAATATTAGTATCTCTACAACAATAAGTGGTTATGCAATAACAAAGTGCAGTGAAAATCAATCAGGATCAAGCTGAACTCCAGCACAACTTTAAAATATATATGGTGCTTGGCCAATAAAATATAGAACAAGAATTAAAATGGTCAGTATCTTATACTCACACTTTTAGCCTCATGCCGAGATGTTGCAAAAATTTAGAATACGACCTACGTAAAAATGTCTCTTTCTCCGAGTCAATCCTATCTCTTCTTGATGGGGAATTTTCTTCTATTTTCTTCCTTGAAAAATACCAGCCGCCAGCTTCTTCCTGCCTGTCCTCAGAATTTGTAGAAAGCCTCCTGTCATAAGTTTTGTGATGTGAAGATTCCTCATGCGACATCTTTCCAAGGCTAGGAAGGACAAATAAGATATGACTGCCACTTGAGAACAGGCTTGTGTTATTTCATCACCAATGTGTTGTTTAATGATACCAACTAAAAAAAAATACAAATTTAAGAAATTTGATAAGTTGAACTAGATTAGATCACTCTTCATGACCCATACAAATGAGCTTAAAACAAACACATATACACATATACAATTTGACACAATTGCAGTTCAACAGCTATCAAATTATGCTATATTGATATACTCAGAAGGACAAATATATCCAAATGAAATTATGCATGAGATAAAGAGCGTCCTTCAAATAAAATCCAAAACTTGAACCAAAGCCTCTTTGTTTTCATCCACGTTCAGTACCCACAACTTAGTTTTGAAGGCAAAAAAAAAAAAAAAAAAATATATATATATATATATATATATATATATATATATATATATATATATAAATGAGAGAAATTCTTAGGTTGACTGAGTTTTTGGGTGATGTAGCATCGTTAATCATGTTTTAGTCTACGAATGAATGACGTGATAGACTCGGTATATTAAGAATTTCTCTATAAATGAACTAAGGACATGTTTAGTACACCATGGAATTTGTAACAGAATCCTATTCCAGTAAGTATTCCATTTTTTGCTTTGGTACACAAATAATCTAAATTTTTTCTGTTCTTTTTAGATTTGAATAATTCCAATGACTCCAATTTTCATTAATATAATATATATTTTTAATTATAATTATTAATATAATCAATAAATTTTATTTAATTATTTAAAAAAATAAACTTGAAAATAGATGTCTTTGGAACCCTATTATAGTTGAATGCCGATTCCAGTTACAAGATATATCAAATAATTGTTCATATACAAAAAGAGGAAGAAGAAGAAGAACCCAATTCCTAAAAGCAAAGTCTGTTTCAATTAATAAAAAAAAAAAAAAAAGACGAAATATTTAGAAAAAAAAAAATATTACAATGAGGTTAATGATACAATAAATTTCATCTTTCAAGGTTTCCAGAGCACTATACAACAAAAATAAAATACAAGAATTTCAATCCTATATTCCACGAATTTTAAAATGGAAATATAATTAAAAAGAGTATAGAAAATCAAACAATAAGATGGTACTAACTGTTCCTCCTCCTCTGGTTGGCGGTAGGCTTAGGGGCTGGGGCTTTCTCCAATTTCGCAATCGCGGAGATGGTCTGGACAATCAGGTTTTTTTTTTTTTTTTTTTTTTTTTTTTTGACAAGGACACTCAGGTTTTCTAGTTTTTCTTCTTATTAGTTATTATATTATGTTACGACCAAATTAAGATTGGATTACATTTGTGATTGGTATTGGAATCGGAATAGGAATCAAAATTAAAATTTATTTTTAATTAATAATAAATTTATAATTGAAATTAAGTTGAACTTACATTTCTTATTTATATATTTACACAAGGTTTTCAAAAGTTTTATAAGGATTTTACACATTGAATTTATGTTTAGAAAGAAGAACTAATTAGGAAGTAGGGTTTTTTGAAGTTTTAAAAAATCTCCGAAACTCTTCAAATCTCTATTCACCAAATAAGTTGATTTAGGAGATAAAGTTTTTGAGATATTAAAATTTATAATTTTAATATTAAATTCTTTTTTTAGTACATTTAAGTCAAATAAAATATTATACTTATTTTTAAAAATATTTATTTATCATCAATCCTTTTAAAATAGAATAAAATTAAAAATTCTATCTTACCTTCTAAAATCTTACCTTTATTTATTTTTATCTTACCATATCGTCATTTTTTCCAAACAGAGTGCTAGTTGAAATTATTATTATCATGATTATTATTATTATTAAAGGAAATAAAACCAAATCCTAAATTAACCTAAATAGTCTCAATCCACCAATTCCATGCAAAGATAACAAAAATGAAAATTTACTGTATCAAATTAAACTTAATAAGTTTTCTATCAATCTTATATCTTAATTAATTAACTTAATCAACTAAAAAAAGATTAAATCAATAATAAACATGTTAAATAAATTGTTAAATAAATCAAACAAATAAGAACTAAGAAAATTGAATTAAATGTGTGATTAATCTACTGATTACAAGAATTTAATTTACCGAATTGTTCTAAATCAATTTATTTGAAACCTAAAATTTGAATCTTATTACTAAAGGGAAGGGGGAAATCGATTTATTATTATTCCTTGTTTACACGTTATACATTATAAATAGTGGAGAAACTAAAGGACTTCTAGAATAATTAAAAATAATGAAAAAATAAAGACAAATCAAAATGAGACATAAGTGATTCTACCCGTATGGATGTGGTGCCTTGGTGGGTGTACGCCCCATGATAGGGTGCGGGCCTCATGTTCATATAGGCCGATCTCTATTTGCCTTTTTTATGTCTCTCGACTTTTAGATCTCAATTTCGTATTCTAGATAAACTAAAATGCAATTCCAAACTTACAAAACTCAAATAGAGGTTAGATTCAGACAAACAAAATAAATGTAAATACTTGCTCCAGAATTCACAACCAGTTTGAGGAGAAAAGGGAAAAAATAACCAAGGAATGAATATAAAGGAATTTAAAAGGCCAATGCAATGCATCAAATAACCAATCTAAACCAGCATGGGTAGTATATCAGACCCAAATGTATGCAATAGATCAAGATGATTAATTTTAAGAATGATTCTTTTTCTGATACCTATTGTTGAACATCTCGATCCTTTACTACCAAAGGGATGACCTCGTTTAGCAACCTAAGAACTTCATGTATTTAACAATTTTGGTAATAAGATATTTTGCAATGACTATGAAATTACCCAAAACTTCTATACACCTAAAACGCCACAATATAATTGGGCAGTTGAGAGAAAGAACAGGACTTCAAAAGAAATAGCTAGAATAATACTTAATGAGTGAAATTTGGCTAAATATTTCTAGGTATAAGCTACTAATACAGCCTGCTATTTCCTGAATAGAGTGCTAATAAGACTTATCTTAGGAAAAACTCTTTATGAGTTATGGAAAGGTAGCAAGCCTAATTTGTCATACTTTCATACTTTTGGATGTAAGTGCTTCATATTGAACAATAAGAAAAGTTTCATTCAAAATTAGACAAAGGAGGATTTCTTAGTTACTCAACTTATAATAAAGCATTTTGAGTATTTAGCAAAAGAACTCTTCTTATAGAGAAATCAATGCATGTTATGTTTGATAAATCTAACCATGATATGCAAGAAAAAGATTAAAAAAAAAAAATAACAATGACATGAATTTTTATTTATTTTAAAATCAGATTTTACTAGAAAATGTAATTATTTAATTGTATGTATTATATTGTATTTACATTTTCAATTCTAATTAAAATTTGGAAATATTTTTATTTATTATTTTTTGAGGTGAGTAAATTACTAATTTTGAACTCTAATTCTTTTAAATAAATATTAATACTAATTTTAATTTAAGTTATTTAAAATAAAGTTGTGGTTGTTACTATTATTATTATTTAAAAAATGTTTTTATACTTATATAATCCAGCTCATCTGATTAGTTGATCAACAACAATCAGATGGTTGCTTGCAATCCAACTAATTAGAAAAAAAGGAGAGAGAGAGAGAGAGAGAGAGAGAGATAAGGTGGTTGTGGGTGCCAAACTACCCATCTCTGACCAATAGTGATCGACATCACCAACACTAGCAAATAGCTCATCCACCAATGACCTCCAACAAAGCAACAGCGGTGAAAGATAGTTACTAATAGTGGTGCACACTCCGGTCAAAGCTCCATGATACTATTAACTTTTGACAGACATTTCGGATGTTTTGATGTCCTTTTCTAGCAATTCCAGTGGCATTAGGACCATCTCGAAGAGAGCTTTCTGTTAATACCCATTTCAGCCTCGAAGACCACCAGAGAATGAGATAAAAAATGAGAGATCAGAACTTTGGGGCTCGATTTTCATCAATCGACGATGAGTGGGGGAAAGTGATGTGTGTATTTGGGCTCCTGAGATGAATCCATTGGTATGTTCATTGACCTCTAGAGCGACCACCTGTGGCGGCATGTGGCCAGCCATCGGCAACTTCTATAGCAACTCGTGGCGGCGACACAAGGGACCAGTTTCAGTAGCTATATTCCGACGTTTCGATGCATTCTACGATATTAATTGATCTTGATGCATTCTACGATATTAATTCAATCCAATTTCACATGGTAATTTCGAAACTTCAATTTCCATGTTGATTTTTAAATTTTATTGTACACATATATTTTGAATTGGAAAATGTATATACACAAGTGTGGATTTTAATTATGTTATTGGAATTAAATTGAATGATTTATGAATTAGTATGAATTTCATTTTTGTTATTGGTTAATTTAAAATTATTCTGGAATTTTATGAATTAATTAAAATAGTTTTATGAGAATAAAATAATTGGATATTATTAGAATTATATTGGTTTATATATAATTATTATGAAATTTTATGAAATTATTAACAATAAAATCATATTATTTATGGAAATTTGAACTAATTGATAAATTTAATTTAATTTCACAATTTTATGTGAGTTTATATTACTTTTGAATTAAGTAAATTTTATGCAAAATGAAATTGGAATTATATATATATATATATATATATATATATATATATATATATATATATATATATATATATATATATATATATATATATATATATATATATATATATATATATATATATATATATATATATATATATATATATATATATATATACACACACCCCAAAACATTAGGAGCATAAAAAATCCAAATGGAAAAAAAGATAGCAAAAGCTACCCAACCAACTAGATCCTTTACATAAAAATAAGCACTACAAAAAAAATGCGAATTACCGACAAAAAATACCGACGAAAAAATATTAGTTGATAAATTTTAATATTTACCGATGGAATACCGACTAAATATAGAAATTACTTTAATTTTCCAATTACTAACTCATTACTGACTAATTACTGACTATAATTTACCAACAGAAATATTCAGTCGCTAAATAAAGTGCCAAAAGGTGACGCCATATATTACCGACCGTATATCAACTACACTTCTGTCACTAATCTAATAAATCATTTGTATGAACAACAATTCCATAGTCAAATATTATCAACTGACTATTTAGTCAGTAATATTAATTTACCAACTGAATATCGTGTCGGTAAATAAATTTAAAAAATTAAAGTTATGTTGGTAAATACTGACTAAAATGTGTCGTCGGTAAATACCGACTAATAGCTTTCAGTCAATAAGCAAATAAAAAACTAGATATATGAGTTATGTTGATTCATTTTACCAACTAAAATTCGTAGTTGGTAAATACCGACTAAAATGTGTAGTTGGTAAATGCCGACCAATATTTTTCGGTCGGTAATCAGATAAAAAACCACATTGATGAGTATTGTTATTTCATTTTACCGTCTAAAACGTATAGTTAATAAAAGCCGACTAATAGTTTTCGGTCGGTAAGCAAATAAAAAACCAAATATAAGAGTTATGTAGATTCATTTTACCAACTAAAAAGTGTAGTCGGTAAATACCGACTGAAATGTGTAGTCGGTAAATACCGACCAATTGCCTTCGGTCAGTAAGTAAATAAAAAACCAGATAGATGACTAATGTTAATTCATTTTACCAACTAAAATATGTAGTCGGTAAATACCGACTAATAGATTTTGGTTAGTAAGCAAATAAGGCGAAATGGAGTATTCTGGTCAATTTTAAGGACCATATATGTAGTTGGTAAATATAGTCAGTAAACACCAACTGCAAAATCAGTTGGTAAATAAATTTGAGAATAATTGGTTTTCCACCTCACTGATTGAATATATTATTGGTAATTACCGACTATATATACCGTTGGTAACTTAATTTTTAGTACTAATGATGTTTATAAATACCGACTACTATATTAGTCGGTAAATTAAAATAAGTTCAGTACTCTATTTTACCAACTAAATAATTTGTTGGTAAATACCGACAAAATATTCAGTCGATAATTATATAATGCATTGCCGCCAAACAAAAGGGTAAAGAAAAAGTGGAGGGAAATTTTCCCTCCATGTTTTTAGCAATAAATATTTATATATATTCTTTATAAATATGACAACATAATAACCAAATATTTAATATATAATATATTAAAATAATTATGTTGAATGAAATATTTAATATAATATATAAATGTATAAATAAATATTTAAAATAGTTATAATAATTAACGATTAAAAATTTAATGAAATATTTAAAATGATTTTTAAAATAATTCAATATTTTATCCATATTGATGCAATGCAGCTAGATGAAGAAGACTGGCACCTACTAAAATAAAGGAGAGTATATATAGATATATATATATATACCAAAACATTAGGAGCATAAAAAATCCAAATGGAAAAAAAGGTAGCAAAAGCTACCTAACCTATTAGATCCTTTACATAAAAATAACGGTAAAAAGCAATTTTATCCATCTCTAAATGTACATCCAATGGATTGTTTGATCCATATTGATGTAATGCAGCTAGTGAAGAAGATTAGCGCCTACTAAAATAAAGGGGAGTAAATGATGAAGACTAAAAAAATGATTTAAGGTGGCATTGTCCACAGAGAAACCACCCTAAAGCCAAGTCATTATGGTATTTCCTACTACAAGTATGGCGCTAGCTAAGCTTGTAATTACTGTAGCTCTCCAAAAGCTCATGCCTTAGAAAGATCATAAAAAGTTATAGCACTTAAATAGTAAAGCTATCTAAAAAAAAAGAGTGAAATCGGGACTTTATTACCATTCGTTGCTTACTTTAAACGGAGTCACTTTGTCTCTCTCCTACAACGTTCATACGGAATCCTGCATAGGAGAACTGGAACTGGATTACGGGGCACTCCCAAAGCCAGAGCTAGTTATTGGGAATGGATCGCTGTGCTTATATATATATATGTGTGTGTGTGTGTGTGTGTGTGTGTGTGTATGTAAGGAGTGGAGAAGCACATTTATATAAGAACTCTCTCTTTTTTTAAATTATGCATTTATAATGAGTAATATGGTTATTTATTAATTAAATAATATAATTATCTAATTATATATAATTTAAATAAGGAATAATGAAATTAATTAGAATAAGAAAATAATAAAATAATTATTATTTAATATATAATTAATTGCATTTTTTATCTAATTATATTTAATTTAAATAAGAAAAGATGAATTCAATTCGAATAAGGAAAAAATAAAATAATTATTATCTAATTATGTTTAATATCTAACTATATTTAATTTAAATAAGAAAATAATGGATTAGGAGGAGAAGCACATTTACATAAGAACCTCTCTCTAAATTTTTTTAAATTGTGCATTTACAATGGTAATTTGGTGATTTATTAATTAAATGATATAATTATCTAATTTTATTTAATTTAAATAAGGAATGATAAATTCAATTAGAATAAGAAAATAAGAAAATAATTATTATTTAATATATAATTAATTATATTTTTTATCTAATTACATTTAATTTAAATAAAAAAAAAGATGAATTCAATGAGATTAAGAAAAAAATAAAATAATTATTATTTAATTATATTTAATATCTAACTACGTTTAATTTAAATAAGAAAATAATGGATTTAATTAGAATAAGAAAAAACAAAAATAATTAGATAAAAACTTTCATGCTCTTGAAATGCATCTACTATTTAGATATTTTATTCTTGCTATGTTTGAAGTTAATCTTTTTTATGGCACTTGTTTATTTTCTTTATTAATATTAATTCACTTCATTTTGTCTTTTGTTACTTCTCTTCACGTAACTTTAGCTATAATTCTTAATTAAATAAATTCAATGTATAAATATTTAGTAAATATTTATATATTCAATAAATATCATAATTACAGCTCTAACTAACTTCTCTCTTTGACTTTGTAGTGTCTAAATATTTTATGAAAATATTTATTCAAGTTTTGGTTCATAATAATTAATTGACTAAAGGATTTAGTATTATATGTGTAATACTCTGAATTTCTATTTATTTTATAAAATCCTATTTTAGTATGGATGTATATTAATTAATTATTTTTTACTAAAGGCGTAATTTTTTTTTGCCAAAAGATAAAGGCATAATTGAAATTATATTTTATTGGATTTTATATATTTTATGATTTGAAGATGTAATATTAATTGTAATTTTATTTAAATATTATATGTGTATATATAATTGAAGAAAATATTTTTATATTATTATGAAAATATTATAGTGGTTATTTTGAGAATTTATATTTTGATATTTGAATATTAAATTTTAAGAATTTTAGATATTAATATTATGTTCAATTAATCTAAATTATATTATTAATTATAGAAATTTTATCGGAAGTTTGGAATTTCATTATAATCCTTATTATTATAAATGGTTTTTATTAATTGAATTGTATTATGTAAATTAAGGGTTATTATTATTATTAAGAGTGATTTGGTATATATATATGTGTGTGTGTATGTACACACACACACACATATATATATATGTATATTTATATATACACATATATATGTTTGTGTGTATATATATATATGTGTGTGTGTGTGTGTATACATACACATATATATATGTGTATATGTATATATATATGTGTATATATACACATAAATATGTGTGTATGTGTGTGTGTGTATATATATATATCTATGTGTGTGTTAAAAAAAAAAAAAAAGGAATAGTAGCTGATTGGTCTTGGTGGATCAACAGATTCAGGAAATAGAAACGAAATGAAGAAAAGAAGGAGAGAGGGAGAGAGAAGGTGCCTGTGGGGATGCAGAACCCACAATTCGCCGGCAGTAGGCTACACCGCTACCTCCAGCAACTAGCCCACCATCCAACAACTTCAAAGGAAGTAGCAGCAGCTCGATTAGGTGGCAGACAGCGGCGTACGAGAAGAGAGAAGGCTCGGTGGCTCCAAATCTTCAAGTCGAGATTTTGATCGATTCCCGCTACCAAATAGATCGAGACCAATGCTGTTCGACTCTTCACCTCAAGAGCTTTCGACTGGTACCTATCCTGTCCCCTGAAGCTCATTGGAAGTGGAGATTAGAGTTATGGAAGTTGAATGTTTTGAGGGTGTTTTCTAGCAAAATGGTGGCAATTGGTAGCGAGTGGCATCTGTTTCTGAGTTCTTGGCATCAAGGCGAGCTTGGTGGTGTGAAGATCGCCTTGATCTACCCTTGGCAACAGTGGTGTGTGGCTGATAAATGATGCTCCAGTGGGCAACAAGTAGGGTGACACGAGGACCCTGACCTATCAGCTCCGTCTTGCCATTTCAGTGTGATTCTCAATATTCCTATGATCAGAATTTGCAAAAGTAACTTTGAAACTCTTGAATTTTGATTATTTTTGTGTTATGGTTGATTTTAAGTTATACTTATTAGAATTAATTAGTAATTGACAAATTAAGGTTGTTTTCCTTGTTGAGATGTTGTTTATGAGCTGAGTTAACACAGGAAGGGTCATAGATGTTTTGATAGGTTAATGATATATTTAGAAGTGTTTATGTTCCCTGTTGTTTTTGGGTATATCAAGGTTAAGGAGAGATTCTGCCGAAATTCAAGCAATAATCTCAATAGTCTTTATCAGAATGTGTGACTTCCTTAGAACCCATAAAGGCTAGAGGAGGTATCCCCCATGTTTGGGATTTTATATGTAATGTTAATTTTATTTTGGATTTTTACTTGTGTTTATTATTGAAATCAATTATCATACATATTATAAAATTGTCCATGCATCTTAAATTGTTCATGAAATATATTTTAAGTTACTCTTATTACTTGGCCAAGCATGTTTTGTTAAATTGAAAACCTAGTCCCCGAATTCTCTTTGCTTTCGAGACTAGTGATATTTTTTCTTTGGGTAATGATGGGAGTCAAATGGGTTTTTTCCTTATATTTTTCTAAATAAAAATAAATTAAGGTGGCGACTCTAAAATGATTTTCAAAATAAGCTCAAGGGCTTCCTTGTGAGTTCTTTTCCAAATGAGCATTTTGATTCCCTTTAGCGGATCGGACCCATGCTCGGGCGATGCCTCACAATAGCTGATCTTGTTTTGTGTAGTCCTATCAACCTGTAATTATTTCAAAGAAAAAAAGGGGTCATATATGAAGTAATGGTCTAGCTAGTGCTCCTCTACCTCTTGAGATGCAAATCTCTCGTGTTCTCATCAGAGTCAAAGTCTGTCATAATCTCCATTTTTTTGAGTCATTACTGTAACCTGTGGTGTTGCACTTCCAATAGATCCCTGTGTCTCCTTCAAAGAATAAGTCACCCCTTTGTTTGGGCTGTAGTCCTCTTGCTACCAATGGCTCCTTATATAGTCTTTCCTTCCTCAGCTGCTTTATCCTCTATTCCTCTTAGCAGGGCAACCTAGTACTCTTTCTTGACTGGCCCAAACCACCTTTATTAATTATCTAGCATACCTCTCTTTGGTCCCAAGTGAAATCCTAAAATAAACAACCTTATAACTCCTTAGCCAGCCACCACCTGATAGCTCTAGCAATCAGAGTTGTGATTTGCACAGATTTTAAAAAGAAAAAAATGGGAGCATATCCTGAGTCTGCCTCATCTATCTCAAAAACCCTCATCCCCTAGTGGAAAGTCATTCAAACCAAGCCCAACAGGCAAACCACTCAACACTCATTGCCCTCAATCATGGAGATCTAATCATTTACCATTGATAGTGCTAAAAATGTGTCCTTCAAGGGTAAATTACAAGTAACCATCCTATTTGATCTCTGATTGAGTCTCAATAAAGCATGTGCAGACTAAAAAATAGAGGCCACCATTAGAAAATGATCCATCAACCACACTTACAAGATAGTCTAAATAGACACCTATAAAGCAGCCCCAACTGAAAGGGTAAGAATAGACAGTTTTCTCACTTGGTGAATAACTGGTAAGACAATTCATCTTTCTAAATCCCAAATAAAGCAGTCAAGGCTCATCATTGTCTTTACTAGCACAGCTTAAACCATAAAATACCTTTGTTCCATCTGCCACTCTGGCATCACCCTAATCAATAGACCTGTATCTGATACTCAAATAGAAAATCAAAGCCCTCATGTTGAGCCACTGCCCCCCTTCATATCTCCCTAGTCACCGGGATCATGGAACTTTTTAATCACAACAGTCAAATTCACTTGACCATCACCCACCATCATCTGACTTGCGACATCCTAAGACAAGTCTAAAAAATTCTTAAAAAATTCAAGATATGCCAAACTTTAAGCTCTGAAACCACTATAGCTACCTCTAGATTGCGACCAAGCCATACTGTTGAACTCCTACTCAACAGCACCAAAATAGAAAACAAGGGCGAAGCAACCCCACGAACTCTTTGTATAGCCACTATGGCAAATATCCCACATTAACCCAAGTTGAGTTACTCAACTTTGTCGAGTTTCTTTATCCATGAACACATGGCTCCACGGATGCAAAAGTCACATGAAAAATTGCGTTCATAAAGCAAATGCATGAATTCACCCTCATGCATCTATGCAATCATCCATTACAGGCATCATCACAAATCATGCATGGCATACAAGTCAAGCAAAAAGTCTATGAATTCTGAAACATGCATGCATCATCTATGCACTAGCACCTATGCAGTCATCTACAATCATACATCATCATGCATAAGCTAAGCCAATAGCCTCACTAACATCTCCTTAAATTGACCAGTACTTCCTTAAAGCTGACCGATACCTTTTAAAGTTGACCTATACCTCTTTGAAGCTAAATGATACCTTTCCAGATCTAATCAATAAAGTGTGATTTCTAGAGTCCCTTTACCACTTGCAAGTTTTCTTTGAGCCTTCTAAAAAGGCCCAACCCCTCACATTCAGAAGCCTAGTTTTTTTGGAGAAATCAAAATCTTGTCAGAATCTCTTGAGCTGACTCGCCATAGGTAGAGGCTCTCCTTTCACTAAATTATTTTGCCTAAAATTCTCTTCCACCCATAAATGTCTAAAAATGATCACCTAGATATCAATGTGGTTCCTTTTTCCATCTCTTTTGTCCAAATCCATTAACTCCACCCATAAATATCTAGAAACAATCACCTAAACAACAATCACCTAAACATCTATGTGGTTCCTTTTTCCATCTCTTTTGTCTAAATCCATCAATTTCACCCATAAATGTCTAGAAACAGTCACTTAGATATCTATATGGTTTCACTTTCCATATCTTTTACGCAAATCTATCAACTTTACCCACAAATGTTTAGAAATAATCACATAGACATCTATTTGTTTCCACTTTCCACCTTTTTTTACCTAAATCATCTTATCAAACAGATAGCCTTGATTGAAATTTACCCAAATCTTCTTTACCTTCAACATTAAGGCCAAACAAATAGCCTTGATTGAGATTTACCCCAGATCATCTCTACCTCTAACATTAAGGCCGGACAGATAGCCTTGATTGAAATTCACTAAACCATCTCTATCTCTAACATTAAGGCTAGACAGATAACCTTGATTGAAATTCACCAAATTATCTTTATCTCTAACATTAAGGTCAGACAAATAGCTTTGATTGAAATTCACCAAACCATCTCTATCTCCAACATTAAGGCCGAACAGATAGCCTTGATTAAAATTCACTAAACCTTCTTTATCTCCAACATTAGGACTGAACAGATAGTCTTAATTGAAATTCACCAAGACCATTCTTGCATCCAACATTAAGGCCAGACCGATGGCCATTGATAAGCCTCATTTATCCTAGAGGGCCTCCTCTTAAAAGACTTAACAAGAACACACAAGCCTAGAGTTTGACATTGCACCTCTTCCTAATGCTTACTATCATCAGAATCACCTTTTGTTCAAAGCTAATTCTGATGAGGGGGCAACTGTGAACTCTTAATTTTGCACCCTCATCATCTAATGGCAGCCTTAGCAATTGCTAAGTTTAATGTGCCACGCGGAGCCGTTACAGCAGTCCTGCTGGCCAATTAGCGGGCGGGGATTCAGAGGCAGTGCCCTCGAAAGAAAATTTTTTAGCCTTCAATTACATTGCTA
>CANTUT010000927.1:97500-220000 GCA_947687605.1 Reutealis trisperma
AAATCTCAATCAATCCCCTTTCCTCATTATTTCCAATGTAAATGTCTACGTTTAATTCTTTTTTTTTTTGTTCAAAGAATATCTATGTTTAATTCTTGTAATGGAATTTGTGGTAGAAGACATCTCCGTATTTAATTAATGTAATTAATTTTAATTTTCTTGAAGTTAAGAAGTGATTTATGGCTCTCCTAGAATCCATAAGAACTAGAGAGAACATTCTCTTTAACTTGTGGATGTTTACTTTACTTGTTTTCTTAATTTCTCCATGCATTCATAACTATGCCATATTCATGCATTTAAATTGTCATCTCATGATTATCATCCACAAAATCCATTTTTAGGTTAAATTAAACTTAAAAGCTAAATTTATATTATTTAAAACAAAAAACCTAGTCTCCGAGCTCAACCTAGTTTAAAGGCTAGTGATTTTATCCTTGGGTAAATTAATTAAAAAATTAATGAATTGGAATCATAAATGGGTTTTTTCCTTAATTTCTCCATTTTAAATAAATTAGCGTGGCGACTTCTGAATTCTTTTCAAAAATAAAAAATCAATTTTTTGAATGGTAGCCATTCTTATCGTAAGCATCAAACTTTGAACCTTAAGCTACTTAAAAATCACTCATCTTTCCTTAAGGCATCTCTTGAGAGAGGGAGAGGCGTTCGTGCGAGGTCTCACAATTGGCGACTCTGCTGGGGACTGACTGTCACCTTTTTTAAAAGGAAAAGAAAAATAAGAGGATTACTATTTGGTTGGGATTTTCCCACAATAATCTCCTTTTGCTTAAGTTTAATTTGATTTTCATTTATCACCTTGCATAATAAAGGCTCTTTCTAACTTTAGTATTTAGGAAATGTTTGGATGCTGAATAGCATTAGTTCGATAATTCTTTTAGAGTATGTTGCGAGATAGCAAAAACATTCTGCCTCGCGATGAATCTCTAATATTTCAGTGGTATAGCAAGCAATCCATACCATTCAATCCATGTAAGGCTCTTTGAATCACATGTGGTTAGATATATTGAAGCACTAATGAGACATGGACCCTTAATAAAGCCACTGCTCACCCTTATGCATATAATTGTCGCAACCTTTGACCTTAGGTTCCATGTACCGTGATAAAGACCTTGTGCAAGTATTCATGAAACCATTTTTGGCATGCATCATGACATGACCATACATACATGTAGAAAGAACAAGAACACTCAAGTCTACATTATGCCTTGAACCAAGTCAAATAATTGACATTCATCCAAACCTCACCTACCTTAAGTCCAAAACATCTGGCCTACCATTACCTTAAGCCCAAAACCTTTTCCTTAAGTCTAGAACCTCTGGCACCTCACCTACTTTAGGCCTAAAATATTTAGCCTACCATTACCTTAAGCCTAAAACCTGATTATCTTAAGCCTAGGGCATTTGGCAAGTCACCTCTTTTAAGACCAAGATACTTGGCTGCCACCACTTTAGGCCTTGGCCTAAAACCCTAAAACCCAAACACCATTACCTTTGCATAAACACTCCAAAAAGCCAAACCTTCATTTTCTTCAAGCCTAACTACCTTAACCCAAAATCTAATCTTTAATCCCAAAACCCTTTAGCCCTTAACATAAGACCTAATCCTTAAGCCTAATACATTTGGCCCAATGAACACCCCTTATGCAAACACCTTAAGCCTAGAGCATTTGACCTAAAACACCTTAGGAAGTCCTTTTTCCCTAAAAAAATAACATGCTTTCATCACCTTTTCATGCCTTTTCCATACACTTACCCTTTTTTTTGCCTTGAAGGAAACAATGGCTAACCCAATCAACATGAATACCATGAACACCTTTCTTACTAATCCCCTCAAGAAGCAAGAGGAGAATTTTCAAGCCATTTTTAACTCTGGGCTTAGTGCTTAACAAGCTAGTTTCAACAAGGCTTTAGCTGCCCAAAAATTAACTTAAACAGAGTCTTGACTACTTAACAAGTCAGCTTCAATAAAGCATTGGCTTATCTTGCTAAAGCCCTAAGCTCCTAAAGGCAGTGCATATATTCAAACCTCTTGATCATACCTCATGCTCCCTATGTTAATCTAACCAACATCACATCTCTCCATTCTATTAATTGAACTAAGCAAAATCCAATTAATTGAAGTTCCATCATACCTCATCTTGATCTGACCAATGTATAGCTCCTCTCATGGTCAATTGGCCCGACATCTCCCCTTTTTTTACTAACACCACATTTAGTCCTAGTGCTATAGCCATATCAACTCCTATCATTGGTCTTACCTATGATAGAGAAGTCTTTGAAAATGCCATACAGCCAATCCCAAACACTTATACCAATCCAACCCCTATTATTAATTTGACCAATAATGGAAGAGTCCCTAAAAGTTTTATGTTGCCAAACACTAAAGTTGACCTTCCTTTTTTCTTGAATCCTTTTGAAGAAATAAGAGCCTTTGTGTAATTGAACATCAAAGGGCTCATCAAACTACCCTTGAAGTGTAACACCACTGTGCTCTAGTAAGCTTACACAGTTGGAAAAAAACATGCAAGAATAGTAACCCTTATGATTCCACTTCTATTATCTCTACTAAATATAAGGGTAGAGAGGTAGCTACCATCACCAACCAACAACCCTATAAATCAGAGAGAAGGAAGTTCATTAATTTGAGTATTCCTTTAAGTAAGGTTTACAAGATGGCCATTGAAGCCCACTTGGTTAAGCCTCTAAAGCCAAAAGCACCTTTTAGTTATCCATCCAAAAAGTACAAACCTGATGTGTACTGTGAGTACCACGAAAAATTTGGGCACAAAACTGACAATTGCAAGAGCCTAAAGCATTGAATCCAAGACTTCATTAACAATGGAGATATTCTCCTTCTAGAACTAGTACCCAATGTGCCCATCAACCTCAAGGGCATTATGAACTCCCTCAATTTCAAAAGTGAAACGAGAACATAACAATTGGCACTTTGAGGAGAACTTTGGCCTAGCTAGCTTGCCCTTATTTAAGTCCTACAATCAAGTTAAGTCTGGTCAATCTTGAGTTTGAGTTTAAGTCTGTTGAGTCTTGTGCTCCATTCTCTTCTTTTGAGTCCCTAATTGTCCAAAGTTAGAGTTAGAGTTTGTAGAGCTGCATTTCTCTCCTTTTAGGTTTGTAATCAGCTGGAGTCAAAATATGCTAATTCTTGTTTTCCTTTTGAGTCTATAAATGACTTTTGTAGTTTGTTTTTAAATTTTGATACTACTTGTAATGAAAAATTTGATTTTTTTTCATCTTATATCTCTTGTTTCTTCTTTTGAATCCAACTTGAATGATACAAAAAAAAAAAAAAAGCAAAAAAAAAAAAAATTGAAATAAAAAAATTGAAATTGAAAAAAATGAAAAAATCAAAAGAAAATTTTGATAAAAAAAGGGGGCAAAGGATCAATGCATTATGGTACCAAAAGACATGCATAACATCATGCCAAATTCAATTTTGGTTAGAAATTGAAGAATGAATAGTTTTTGGAACTTAATTGCAAAGTTATTAGTCACATCAAGTCAATCATTCCTTAAGCTTTACCAAGCTAAGCCCTGCTAACTGTCTATTTGGGGCAATCAAGTCCAAATTCCTCAATTGAGTAAGAGTACATATTAATGGCTATGGATCGAAGAAGAGCCATGTCAAGTCTTAAATTCTAAGAAGGAAATAGTCAATTTGTTGGTCAACAAGATTGTCATGCTTGTTTTTTCGCAAATATCATACTCCAATAAGGACAATCTTGCTAAATGAGATGGAAATCCAATTAGCTAAAATTATGCAAGTGAGTGAAACAAAATGGGTGAAAAGAATGTCACTCTAATTCTCGGAGTCTACATTAGTTACAAATAATTTCTCACCTTTTATTCTTACACTGTAATAAGAACTACATGGACTTGATTCTCCCTAAGAAAGAAAAAAGAATTGAAGCAATGTAAAGGATACATATGCAACCTAATTTAGGTACAGTCCTATGAACCCTTAATTTTGTACCCTTTAGATTACATTTGAACCTTAGAGGTGCTTAGACTCTGTAAATAGACCTCTGAAAGCTGAAATTGGCAAAATCAAAATTGGGAAAAGAAGCCTCGAGGATAAAAAAATTATCCTTTTGACCTCTGAACCACCCTTCAAATCATATGGGACTGAGTAATGAACACAACACAACTAGAATCACAAAAAATATAAGAAATGAGCAAAAATAGATGAAAACTGGTAAAATGGGCAAATTAGGGCTATTGTCGCAGAGCCCTGTGTGGCAACTTATGCGATTTTCTATTTTTTTCGTGATCCCACTCTCAAGTTTATACATTCCTCCTCCAGCCTTCCCATCACATCTAGAGGACATCTCCACACTTCAAATCATAGACCTTAGGAGCTTGAAAGCCTTTGCATCAAGCAAACTACTCTAGTTCTAAAACTTTTTTTTCTCTTTTTCTTTTGCTTTGCATTTGCTTCTTGTTTAGCAAAGCGAGTTAAGGGGTTTCTCTTTGATTCTTACCTGACAAGTCAAAGGTTTTTCGCTCACCTATTTGAGGGAAGTCTATTGCTTAATGCTTGTGTCTGCTGTTCGAGGCTAACAGTCGCTAATGTTTAAAGCAAGTGTCATGACCCACTTATTAAGCCGTGGTGGTCCTAGGGCATAGGGAGACATAAAGTTATCTAAACCCATAAAACCCTATTTAACTTATAATCCTTTACCATTTACCATGTTGAACCTTATCCTAAGATTAGAACCTGATTACTTTTCCTTATTGCTCATGACTAATTTATCATTTTACATTTTATAAAGTACTTACTAATACCATTTACATACTCAACTCGTAAAATTTCCTAATTTGTATTTCATGTCCTTATCCAAATGTTCATTACTTAATACACTATTATAATAGTAATTATAATACAATTTACAATACATATAAACCCAATAACATTTTAGTACTAAACCTTTGGTAACCATGGAGCTATAAAAACAATGGTCTTCATAGTCATATAATCATGACTCACAACACTTGAAATTAGCAGAGCAACTTGCAAGCAAAAGAACAGGGCTTAGAATTTACCTTATTAACTCGTCAACCTTACTTGAAAAATTTAAATAACTTTGGAATGAGACAAAGCTCAGTGAGTATATAATAATATAATATGGGGTGAGTATGAGACAATGGAGTGATGTTAATCAAATTGTCATTATGAGTCAATTTCTCATTTAAGATAGAATCAATATCTTTAGCAGAAATAGTAATTTCTTATAAGCAAAATGCTTCCTAAACATATAAATTAAAAAGTGGAGGCCTAAGCCATGCTCACTCACATGCATCATATTACGCAAGACAGATCAGGTCTTATGATTAGGTGTTCCCTTTTAACAAATGTTGGGTACTCTCACCTTATCTGCAGGCTTATACCAAGTGCACAAGATCTAATGTATTACTCCACATCAAAGGGGTATTTCTACTTATCCATAGGCATCAATAGAAGGTTCATAGGGAATTCCATAGAAAATATGCCAATACAAGAGTACTTCTCATCAAAGGTCACATTAAGAAGTCAATATGGAAGGGCTAATAATGGCCAAATGCCATGAAGAAATATCATATCCATATACAACATTCAATAGACAATTCATGTTCAATAAGAAATTGGGATATTCCAATGATGATGGTTTGATTAACAATGATTCATAGAATATGGAACATATCATATTATATTATTAAATACTCATCTTAGACTCCTTTGCTTCTATTTACGTTTAACTTTGATGCCAGTGGTGATCCTTACACTCTTGAACATTGCCCTTGTCATTGTCTTTAGATTCTATACATTTGTATTTCAATTACACATTAATCACTTCTTTGTTATGTCATTGGTTTAAATTTAGCTTAACTTGTTAACACTTTTTTCTTGTTCATTGTAGTATTAACTTATTACTTTTAAGGTCAAGATACACTATACATATATTTATTACTAATTTTAACACTTTCTCTTAGTTGTTTTCCAATGGCCAAATATTTTTGCTTAAGGAAAGATAATTCATTTCCTCCCAATTTCATATTTAAATTTCCTATTACTCAATTATAATCAATTTAAACAATTTCCAATATTCAATGGAATTAATTCTTCTTTCACCTTCCAATTCCAAGATTGCACCTAGTTCATTAAATTTGGGAAAAATTGTTTCTATCAATTGGATTTTGAAATTAATATTATACAATTCATGTTACACCATTCTTAAGCTTAATTTCCCCTTTAATTCCATGAATTCAATTTTATTTCTCAAAATTCCCAATTTGTCCATAAACCCTAGAATTTGAGGAAAACCATTAATTCCTCATCCAATCTTCAAATTGATCATAGAATTATAAAATTAGCATGTTAAAAAGCCTATATCAATAATTAAACATGGAAAAAAATGATTAAACATTTCTTATTCCAATCCATACAGGTGAAAGAAAAGAGAATTTTTTTTGTAACTAATGCACCATATGTATGCTTAAAACAAAGAAGGAAGGAGATGAGCATGATTCCTTACCTTGGAAAGCCTTGATTTGCACTTCTAAGAGGGTGGCCAAAATTTAGAGAGTGTTTTCTCTAGGAGTTGTATTTTTGTGATAGCTTTGGCAAAAATGAAGAAAATTGCACATCATTTTATTTATATATGCAAGTTGAATGGTGGTGATTTAATCACACTTAATTCAATGGCTAGGATTTAATCAAAATAGATTGCTACAGTTTAATAAAATTGAATGGCTAGGATCTCATCTAAGTTGATGATGTTCATTATATGGTGTGAAAAGAGCAAAAATGAATGTAGACTTTGATGTAGGAAAAATGAGAATTCAAGTTGGAAAAGGATTTGACAAAGTAAAAAATGGTGGCTTCCAAGTCAAAGTTTAATGGGTAACTCATTCTACACCCATTTAACCTTGGTTATCTATTTCTAACTTTAGTTAAGTATATATTCATCTATTCTTGGGCCTTATGGGTTGATCATCCAATGGGCTTGGGCTTTAGAGTCTAAAAGCCCATTAATGAATCCATATATGCACATTTCAAACTTGGCAACTTAATACATTTTCCATTTTATTTATTTCACTTTAATATATATATTTCTACCTTTTAATATCACTACACACTCTAAACATTACTAGATAAAACTTATTCACTCTATAGGACACATTTTATAGCCCTTCATTAGCTTTGTTCAAGTATGTAAATCATATAGACTCCCTAGGTCAAACTAAGTTTGACTTCTATTGTACCATTGTAACTTTGATTGAAATCAACTTCTCATATCACTATTATTATCTGTCAATGACTTAGGAGATGCTAATACCCATTCACTAGCACTTTAGATTCATATTTCAAATAAATAATTAACGTAGTCACATTAAGTCTAACTCGATTTGACTTTCATTTTATCATAAAAGTGCTTATTGAAATTGATCACATTCTTTACTCATTGTCACATTACTCATTAAAATTACTTCTTACGATATTCCTATGAGTTTTAATATGTTAGAAAGGTCTTGAATGGTATAGTAGATGAACATTATAGTGTCACTTTGGATATTACATTCTACCCCTATTTAGAAAATTCATCATCAAATTTTCAAAACAGATACTCTTGATTCATAAGGCAAATTGATAATACTTAGGCTACATATCTTAGTTGTTTTCCCATACACATTTATTATCCCCATGAATTTTCTATCCTTTTCTTGCTATCTTAATTATTCAAAATTTTCTAATAATTCCTCTTTAATAACAACTCTTATATCATAATATCTATTATGAAATCTATGTTACCTCAACTATAAGTCTATTCCCTAATGTCAAACTCATCATAACTTAAGAATTCTTAGGGCACTATACATATATCTTATTATTTCATTTTAACCCTTTAGATTTTAAAATGCTATAATCCCATGTCCGGTGGTCATGGTCATTCTTAAAACTCATTACAAATTACAAGTGTCAACTCTTTAGACAAATTATTTTCCATTTTTGCTCTTCACTTACTATTGAAGAATTCATTCTATAATTAATCAATCCTTAACCATATATGTCTATAAGGAATTGATTATTTATTTTATCAAACCAAATTCTCAATCAATTTGTCCTTTGTTAAAGCTTTTTCTACAACTTTGATCATTTTATCATCTTTTGAATGTATAATAACCATACAGTATATGCATAGTTATTTACAAATGAAAAACATAACAAAGCTCACCGTAAATCTTTCATTAAGTTATATGTCACATCCTAATTTTGGAGATATGATGGTCTTAGAACATGGGGAGACATAAGGTCACCCACACTCATAGAACCCACTCATGCACATACAAACACTGCCTAGGATCATACCAAAATCTCATCCATTAACTTAATTTGACCGTTAATAAAAGAAAACCTTAATTTGTGGAAGAATAGTTTATAAATACTTTAAATACAATCCATAAGAAAAGAATATTTAGGACTCTAAATAAATCATCAAAGGAATAATGTTCCAAAAAGAAACTCCCCAAACAAGAACTCGCGAAGCATTTAAGAATGACTCTTGCATATCATAATATGTAAATAGACTTGAACAAAGAAATTCCCTAAGTAGAGTAGATTGCTTCAGCTATCACCTTGCCTCTTTATAATGCTCACCTGTAAACCATACAAGAAGAGGGGTGAGATAAATGATCTTAATAAGTAAACAATATAGCTTATACAATAACACATATCCCTTAGAAAGGGCTCATAGCTCATAACTCCTAGTTCATTATTCATAGTTCATGTTTTATTATTTGCAATTTAGCAAGGTTCACATAAATTACACTTATCACTTATCATATAGAGAGTGAAGGCTACTGCTATATTCACTCGAACACATAAAGGAGAGGTGACATCAAACCAAATTCCAAATCCTATCACATACTAAAAATGAAGCTTATCAAGCCTCATGGCTAGAACTGCCCCTTCTAGTTGAGGTGGATACTCTGCCCCTATCCATTGGATTAAGACCATGTGCATAGGTTCTAATGATTTCCTGCATCAGCATAAGGATTTTTGCATAAAAGGGTTCATAGGTATCGTAGCTAGAGCTAATGGCAATCACTTGTAACAATAGCATTGAAGAATGCAATCACATATAACATAATAACAATAAAAGTTTAGCTTATTGAACAAATGGTAAACAATAGTGTGGTTCCAGAAAGAATGTAAGGTAAGCCAATAATCACAAAGGTTCTTTCTTATCTTTGAATAATCAATAATGGTTTTTAGACCAATTGTCCTTTGGCACGCCAAGCTTAACAAAGAAATCATATAGTTATAATTGAAACTAGAAAGGAACTTGGGTTTCAAGAATCTCAAAGTTTTATATATCATGATAACTTGTACTTGTATTATGAACATAATATTTACTTACCTTGTGGTTCCTTAGCTCCTAATGTTTGTAGCCCTTGCACTTTTGACAATCCTCAAGCTCTAACATAACATTATAATTCAACTTAGCATTTGTTTAACATCATGCTATCCTATCCCATAGCTATCCAATGCATATATATCATTCATATATACTTGGAGTTGCACTTAGAAATGCACTCATCATTTGCACATAACATGTTGACTTTTAAGTCTTGCACACTTTGCCTTCTTAGGCTCATGTGAAATCACATAATAACTCATACCAAGAATTTTCTAAAGTTAAACACAATAAATCATAATCTTAATATCAATTTAATTTAACTTTTAACTTGGTACACTTAATACTTTTCATACGTATCAACTTTATCAAGCAAACCATAAAAAAGTCATTCTTTTCTCCTTTGAACTGAATCATATGCTCAATCCCATAGATAAATTAAGTTCATTAATTCACAATTAACACATCATAAAATCTAATTCACATGTCACTTAATCATGTATGCATATTAATCAAACATGACAATTAGGGTTTTAGAAACCTTAGTGAGGCCGAAACACTCTAAGTGTTTCCTAGAGCTGCTCCTTCAACCAATATGCAATTAAATCATGTGTTATTCATATACACATATTAACAATCATAAAAATGCATCTTAAAAAAATTATAGGCCTTGGGATTAAAATCCTAAGGTAGGCCGAATCACATAACCATGGAAAACCATGGATTTTTTTGTTTTTCACACTTTCTAATCATTACAGTAATACATAAACGCATGATTTAAACCAATATTTTTCATGTAACCATAATAAAAATTAGTTTAGGATGAATGACATACAAATCTCTCCCCTTGAAGAATATATGCATGAAAATTCTAACTTTTAGGTTTTAGGGTTCACCTTTGATGGATTTGCGAAGAAAGAGATACGTTTATGGTTGGAAATCTATTTCTCCCTCAAAAACACAACCTAGGCCAAATTTAATAAGATGAAAAATAGTAAATGAAATAGCCCCATATAGATTATTCATGGTTAGTTTCATAAAAATTAAATAGTAGCTTGAAAGAAGAGGAAAACTTACGAAGAAGATCATAAAATCGCAAGATTTGGAGGCACCTTGTGAATTTCGGTTGAGAGAGAATTTTTGAGAGAAAATTCTATAGAAATTAGATGGAAAAATAGAATGGAGGCTACCTAACCCTATGGTGGTTGAATATTAGATTAAAATTAGGGCTGTGGTCCAAAAATTACAAGTTTGCCATTAATGAGCTAGGTTACAAGTATTTTAGTGTATTAGCTTTTGGTGAGTTGGGATTTTAATCTAATTTATAGGCTAATTATAAATAATTAAAAATAAAATATTTTGCTCCTTATTTTATTAAAATTCCCTCAAAAATATTTAATTAAAAATATTTTAAAAATGCTCATGGAAATTGTTTTATGCTTAAAAATCGCTTTGTGTATGAAAATTCACTTTGTATATAATAAATCATTTTATTTATTTGCACTTCACATAAATCACCTATTTCATATTCAAAATTCATATTATGTATATTAGAACTAGTCTAACATACCACTTGCTCATAAATCACATAGCATATGAAATTTCACGAAAGCATACACTTTGTCACAATAGCCCTAAAATCAAGCAATTTGTGACGAAACTCCTAGCCCGGGCATAGGTTGTTACATTATCCCTCCTCAAAAGAAATTCATCCTCAAATTTAGATACTTTCTCATATGTTCTTAAGAAGCTGGGGATGCTTCTGCTACATCCCTTCCTTGGCTTCCCAAGTATACTTATCCATTCAATGATTATGCTATTGGACCTTAATCATTGGTATCTCTTTGATATATAAATTTCCCCCCTTGGTTCAAAATTCTACTTGCTTCTCTCTATAGTCAATATAAGCTCTATGCTCATATAGCCAATCCATCCTTAAGATCATATCGAATTCTAGTACCTCAAGTTCTAATAACTCCATTGGGAGTTTTTATCCTTCAATGTCTACCTCACAGTCCTTAAACACATACTTCACTTCCATCATTTCTCTTAAAGGTGTCGACACTATTAGAGGTTCATTCATTAATTCCTTATCTCTATTGAGACTCTTAACAAAACATAGAGAAATAAATGAGTGCGTAGCACTAAGATCTATCAAACATCTTGCATTAGAAGTTTGAATGGAAATGATACCTTTGATGGCAGTATACGAAGAACGGGCCTCTTGCTGATTTAAAGCCAAGACATGACCTTTGCCCTTATTGTCTGCCTTCAGTGTGTTTCCGGCAGTTGGTCCTTTGTTATTAGCTCCTTGGCCTTGTGCTTGATACAGTCTAGATGGTAGAGTTTCCGAGGTCATATTTCCCGAATTTCCTATTTGTGGGCAGTTTTTGATGAAGTGGTCCATTTGACCACATTTCAGGCATGCACTGGAGACTTTTTGGCCAACTCCAAAATGCTTCATGCCATAATGGCCACAAGTTATTAGCAAAGATTCCTTTCCTGATCGTCCTTCTCCTTCTCTATGCTGGCCTTCATGACCCTTGCTTTTATGCTTACCTTTTTGTTCACGTTCAGCATACTTAGCTCTCTTGGCCATAAGCCTCTTTTCCACTATCTTAGCCTTATCTATTAGCTTGGCTAAGGTTCAGAACTCAGTTGCTGCTAAAGAGTTGAACAGGGATGTAACCAATCCCCTTAGGAAACAATTGATGCGACTGACTTCAGTAGGAATGATGTTGGCAGCGAACCTACTGAGTTGGTTAAACTCTTTAGCATACTCTGACATTGACATTCTAGGTTTTTGCCTCAACTATTCAAATGATAGTGCCCTATCCTGCCTTTCACCTTCTAGCAAGAACTGATCCATCATCTCTTACTTAAACTCCGCCCAAGTAGGTGGGTCTACCCCATATAGTTGGTCTTTAACATTTCTTTCATACCAATACCATGCCTCCTTCTTGAGTTGGAGTCCTACCAACTCAATCACTAGAGCATCAGAGTAGGATAATCAATGGACTAGCTTGTCCATCTTGTCCAAAAATTCATAAGGGTCATCACTCTCTTCACTACAAAAGGTATGTGTGTTAGAGGGTATGCCCTAGAGCAATGTATAATTTATGTAAATGTAAAACATTATCCCTAAATGGCAATGAAATATATGTTTATAAATGAAATTATTCCATTGCATTAAATATATATTTGAAGTCCATAAGTATTTTTCAAAGGAAGATATATTCTCAAGTATTAAGAATATGGATGGTAGATCGCTCTTAAACAAATAGTTTTAAATGTTCATGGTCATTGGATTAATGACTGTGCATCATTAATTTTGGAAGACCATCACCTCTATTTATAATCTATAATTAGTATGTGATACTTATGATTATAGAGACAGTGAGCATCATACTATTTGACAAATGTTGTCAATATAAACATGTGAATATTCATATGATGAATGATCGAATTGTGACATTAGATGATGATGATGACATGGATTTTTATTGCTAGTCAATAAATCATCTTGGTCATAATTGTACATATAGTCCTTTCACTTGAGGGACACTATATCTCATTTATCGGTAGTTAGAATTTATTACTACTTACATACTGATGCTATTCAAGTATAAGTATATGGTATGTGATAGTTCTAACTAGTTATGAATGGAGGTAAGTGATCACCAAGAAAGAATTCATTAACTTGAATATATAAGAAAGAAATCCTATGTGATTTGATTATTCTTGATAATCAAATCCTTGGCCAAGGTAGTAAAGATTCACTAGAAAGGGTTTCTAGTAGAAATCAATTTTTTCAAGAATTGGAATTGAGATATAGATATATGATCGAAGCATATTAGGGTTTGACAAATCTATGACCCTAGCTAAGATTGGGATTTCGTAATGAAGGGATTTTAGTGTACGTTAATTATGATCAATGGTCCATGATATGAATAAGTTATTAAACACTTACATTCATTCTAATTAGGTAGTCATGATATGCAATGCTAGGCGTCACTCATGAGTTATGGGACTAAGAGTGAAATAGGGATTTCACATTAGTAGAGAAAAGTGTTTTCTCAATCCCATTGCTAATTAGACATGAACCTAGAAAGTCACACACCCAAAAGTATTCACCTTACAAGGATAAAAGGTTTACCATAATAATTAATTAAAGTGTTTAATTAATTGATTAGTGGTAAAAGGATTGAACTTGCAATTAAATTTACAAAGACCTTAGCATATCTTGAAGTTTAAATCCAAAATGATTTCTTATTAATTAAATCCTAATTTATATATGATATAAATGAGAAGAATTTAATTAATTCAAACTATGGATGAGTTGAAAGAATTAATTTTTAGCTTTGGACTAAACCCTAAATGGCCTAAGCCCATTTGTGAAATGGAGAGAGCTAATTTAAGGGTTAAAGATTTTCTCTAACCCTAAAGCCTATGTGATGAGTTTAGGGGTTAGAGAAAGTGCACCAAGGTCAAAATGGTCTTTTAACTATGTAAGGGTTAATTGAAATAATCATATAATCATAAAGGGTAATATGGTCTTTTTTATTTAACCCTAAAGCATAAAGCAAATTAAATATCTCATTTGTCCTTAATTATTCGACATAGTTGTCGGCTATATAAAGAAAATGATGTTGTTTAATTTGCTAGCTTTTATGCACATCTTTTCAAAAGACAAACCTTAGTAACTAAGGATTGAGAGAAAAGGAAGAGAAGAAGAGTTCTTCAATTTTCTTGTTCTTCATTTCTTGTTCTTTGTGAAAGAACAAGGGTTTCTTGTGTTAAAAAGATATATCCATAGCAACCAGAAGAAATCAAATCACCAAAGATTTAGGTTAGAAGATCTTGCATTCAATTGGGCTACTAAGAGAGAGAATCAAGAACATCAAAACAAATCAAAGTGAGCCTTGGAGGTGAAGCTTAGTGTGGACAATCTACAGGCTCAACATTTAGGGAGCTTTTGGAGAGGAAAGAAGAACTAAAGTTATTAGCTTCAAGAGGTAATTTGATTACCACTTGATCTTTTTTCTTTCTTATGCTTTATGTGTTTTACACCTTAATTAGATGATTGGATGAATGTTTATTGGACCCATTTTTGTGTAAGTGAAATTTTAAATTGTTTGAAATTTCATCCACCATGTTGTTTCCATTTAATTTGCGCCCAATATTCCTTCAATCGGTATTAGAGCCACCTAATTTTTGTGTAACACCATTGTATATGTTGCTATAGGTGTTTTTATGTTGATTGAAATTGAGTTGGAAAAAGTTTTGGCACAAATGTTGTGTTGATGGATCCAAGAATCACGACTGCGACATCTATTTTGTTACTGCTAATCTAATTTCATGATTATGAATTAAAAGTAAAGATCACAAAATCCTTATCGCGACCGCAATACTTGAGTCACGCCCATGATATGTGTTATGATCGACTTAGTTATAAGTTTAACATTGTTTCTATTATAACTAAGTCGGACCACGAAACACATGTCACAATTGCGAAAAATGATTGTAGCCGCTATACAGGTCGCGATTTTCACTGTTTCTTTTTCCTAACTTCTTTGTTTTCAAAATTATTTTGGACTGTAATTTTGATTAAACAATTTTTATGACTTTAAATATGATTTTAAGTTACAAAAACCCCAAATATATGATATTCAAAGTGGTTTTGGAAATGTTCTAAATGTTGAACAACATATCAATAATTGCAATTGTTGTATTTATGTTTGTTGTTTGTTTGAGAGGCATGAATGGTTTATCATGGGCTAAGAAATCATAATGTATTTTTTCTTTTATGGAAATATAATTAAAGGTTAATCACTTATTTAGGTTTTAATTAAATTTATTGAGCCTTATGAGCTCTTTTGTTATTGTAATTCTCACCTTGGTATGCCAAGGATATAAATGTACATATGGTGATATGGAGATACAAGAATAAGAAGAGGTTTAACCTACCAAGATGCCTAGTGGGAGCGTGAAGATTCAATTGTTGTGATCTCATGTTTGTAATTTGATTAACCTAAATTTTAACTCATTCATTGTGGCTAGGAATTAAGCCCATAACTATTCCATGATTAAACCTATATGTACATTATTCTTCTAATGATATATATGTGATATATATTATATATGTGATGTATGCTAATATGAATAATGTGCAAAGTGAGACCTAATGTTAAAGCCTAAAAATCTTCGAAATAAAATATTAAGTCATGGTTCTCCATTGGAACAATAATTTCTTTGAAGTTATTGGATAGCATGTGATGTTGCAAGTGTGAGATGCATAGCTTGGCAATAATGGCAATGAGTACCTAAGCCTTGCAATGATGAATTCTCTATACTTGTTGGTCTAATGGGTTTGACATAACTAATGTGTATGATCAATAATGACAAAGTGTATCTAAGGTCAGAAACATTAGGAACCAGAATGATTAAGCCTCACAAAGAGAGTTGTGATGAACAAGTGTTGTTCACTTATTAGATATCAAATTCTCAATAATGACAATGTGTATCTAAGAGTATTTGATAGTCTTATAAGAATTTAAATGCCCACTAGAAATCAACCCCAATGGGATTTCCATTTCTTACTTGGAAGTGTAGGAATCGCAAAGTTAGTGGGAGCACCATTATGATTAAAGACCAAATCATTATGGAAGTTACTTTTTACATAACATTGATAATCTTTTTATTTTTAGCAGTATTCTATTAAAATAAGCAAATCCTATCCCATCACAAGCATTCTTTCTGATAACAAGGTCTTGCGACCTAACTTTGTGGACTAGTATTATAACCTTAAATTGGTTCTTGCTTACTAAAAGATTGCTTATATACTTGATTATGATGTTCCTGGACCCTTACTTGAAGGGGCCTCTGTTGAGGAACATGCTATCTTAAAAAGGTGGAAAGAGGATCATGTTTTAGCAAAGTGTATCATGTTGGCTTCTATATCATATGATTTGCATAAGCAACATGAAAATTATGTTGAGGTTAGGGACATTCTTATCCATTTGCGTGAGCCGTATGGAGAAGAAAGTAGATTTGCTAGATATGAGATATCAAAGTAGTTGTTCCAAACCAAGATACAAAAGGGCGAGAAGGTTGGGCCACTTATTCATAAGATGACTAGGCTCATTGAGCAATTGGAGAATTTAGATTTCACCATAGATTCCAACCTTCAAACGGATTTGATCCTACAAGCCCTACTAATTCCTTCTCTAATTTCATTATGAACTTTCATATGAATAAGATGGAATGCACTCTTGCCGAATTACATAATAGACTTGTGATTGCACAAAATTCCATGAAGGTAAAGGTAAGGAGGTTACTTTAGTTGCTTCTTCTAGTAGTAAGACTATTAAGAAGAAAAGCAAAAAGAAAAACTCCAAACTCAAGCCAAGTGGTGGAGTAAGCAAAGATAAGTCCACAAAGGCAACTTCGGATGGTAGTGGAAAGTTTTTCCATTATGACCTAAGTGGACATTAGAGAAAAAATTGCCCAAAGTATTTGGAATCCTTAAAGGGCAATAAGAAGAACAAAGGGAAGGGTAAGCCTTCTAAAGGTATGTCTTTTAATTGTTCGATTTCCAATATTTCACATGGTTCATCAAAGGCTTGGATACTTGATAGTGGTGCAAATTCTCATATTTGTACTTCTATATAGGAAATGACAAGCAGTAGAAGCTTGAAAAAAGGGGAAGTGATCCTAAAGCTCGATAATGGAGCAAGTGTTGCAGCCAAAGCCACTAGATCAACTTCCATTGATCTTTTTGATCATGTATTATTATTAAAAGATGTTTTGTACATTCCTAATGCTTATGAGAACATCATTTCTATAACTAGTATGACTAGTATGGGTTATGAACTCTTATTTAAGAAAAATATTTGTATTATCTATTATTGTAATAGAATCATTGGTATGGGTTATGTACTGATGGTCTTTATTATTTAGATAATAGTAATAATAATACAACTCCAAGCATAAGTAATATAAATGCCATGATAAAATTAACTCCTAGTTTAAAACATATTTGGCATCTAAGAATAGGTCATATTGCCAAAGATAGGATATCAAAATTGGGGAAAATGGTGATCTTTAACCCTTTGGGTGGTGAACCTACTTCAATTTATGAGTCTTGTATCCAAGGCAAGATGACTAGATCACCTTTTGTTAGACAAAATGAAAGAGCCAAAGAAGTTTTAGAACTTATACATGGTGATGTATATGGTCCATTTAATGAAATGGCAAAGGGTGGATATTTATATTTCATTACATTTACAAATGACCTTTCAAGGTTGGTATATGTATATTTAATGAAGTATAAATATAAATACTTTGAAAAGTTCAAAGAATTCAAAAGTGAAGTTGATAAACAAACGGAAAAAGGTATTAAAATCCTACGATCAAATCCAGGAGGTGAATACCTAAGTACTGAGTTTAATGATTTCCTTAAAGAACATGGCATTATATCACAATTGACTCCTCCCAAAACACCATAGTTAAATGGTGTGTCCAATAGGAGAAATTGTACTTTATTAGATATGGTGTGTTCTATGATGAGCTATACTGATTTGCCTATCTCCTTATGGGGATTTGCGTTGCAGACTGCCATCTATATCCTTAACAGAGTTCCTTCCAAATCTGTTCCTACTACTCCATATGAGATATGGTATAATGGGAAACCAAGTCTAAACATGTAAAGATTTGGGGGTGTCTAGCACACATTAAAAAGCTAAAGATAGATAAATTGGAAGAAAGATTTGTAAAGGGTAGGTTTGTTGGATTTCCTAAAAGCGGTTTAGGATATTATTTCTATTTTCCTTCTAAACAAACAATTGTTGTTAGTCGGGATGTCATATTTCTTGAGAAATAGTTTCTTCAAGAAGGTGGCAAAGGAAGAAAGATAATATTGGATGAGGGGTGATCCGATGAAATCCAATAGAATGATCAAATGGATATTGATCAATCTCGTGATGAGTCAACACTAATTAATGATATCTCCACATATGAACCTCGGAGATCTAGTAGAATATCTCATCCACCAGAGAGATATGGATTTCTTCATGGAAATGTGCAAGGATTATTTATTCATGAAGAAGTTGATCATGGTGATGATCCTACTACTTTTGAGCAAGCTATATCGAATATAGATTCCTCAAAATGGCTAGAAGCTATGAAATCTAAAATGGATTCCATGTATGCTAACAAAGTCTGGGAACTTGTTAATCCACCTAAAGGTATAGTACCCATCGGATGAAAATGGATTTTCAAGTGAAAGATTAGCACAGACGGAAAAGTAGAGAAGTTCAAAGCTAGGCTCTAGCGAAAGGTTTTGGTCAAAGGCAAGGCATTGACTATTAGGAAACTTTCTTGCTTGTAGCCATGCTTAAATCCATTAGGATTTTATTATCTATAGTAGCACATTATGATTGTAAGGTTTGGCAAATGGATGTTAAGACTGCATTTCTTAATGGTAACATTAAGGAAGACATATTTATGGAACAACCTAAAGGTTATGAATCTAAAGAACTTTCCAAAATGTGTAAGCTTAAGAGATCCATTTATGGTCTTAAACAAGCTTCGAGGAGCTGGAATCATTGTTTTGAGGAAGCAATTAAATCATTTAATTTTATCAAGAATGAAGATGAGCCTTGTGTGTATAAGAAGGTCAGTGGGAGTGCACTCACTTTTCTTGTCTTGCACATGGATGATATACTATTAATTGGAAATGACGTTGGTATGTTAACAATTGTAAAAGTTTGGTTATGCAAAACTTTCTCCATGAAGGACTTGGGAGAAGCTACCTATATTATTGGAATTCGTATTTATAGAGATAGATCAAAAAGACTAATAGGGCTTTCTCAAAGTCAATACTTTGAAAGGGTGTTGAAACTGTTCAACATGCAAGATTCCAAGAAAGGATTGTTGCTCATGAGGCATGGTATCCACCTTTTTAAGGCTATGTCTCCCAAGATACCTGAAGAAATGGTAAACATGGCTAAGGTTTCATATGCTTTGGCAATTAGAAGCCTAATGTATGCCATTTTGTGTACTAGGCGAGTGTAACACCCACATCTACCCTAGGAGTTTTAGTGACAAATTATTTGAATTTAGGGTTATTGTGACAAATTGTGTGACTACGTGAAAATTTATGTGTGACGTGATTTGTGGATTTGTGGTATATTAAATTAATTTTAATATGCATAATATGAGTTATTATTATGAAATAAATGATTTACATGAAGTGCATTAGCATAAAATAATTTATTTAAATAAAATGAATTTTCATGCATTAAGGCAATTTCTAAGCATAAAATAATTTTATGAGAATTTTAAAATAATTTTTAAATACATATTTTGGGGGAAATATTATAGAAAATAATAAAAAATATTTTTATTTTAATTACCTATAAAATAGCCCCTAAATTAAATAAAAAGGCTAAATACCTAAAAGCCCACTATTCAAAAACACTCTTAACTTAGCTCATTAAGGGTATTATTAGAAATTGCCCAAAACTCTATATTTAAATACCTAAAATTTGGCTAGAACTCTCATTCCAGTAGCCATCACTCTATTTTTCTATATTTTGGTAGAATAATTCTCTCAAAATATTTCTCTCTACTGAAATTCATAAAATCCTTTCAAAAGTTGCGATTTCGCGACTGTTTCGTAAGTTTTTCTTTTCCTTTCAATTTGCTATTTGATTTCTATGAAAATAATCTTGAGAAATTATTTTGAACTGAATATTTACTAATTGCTATTAATAAAATTCAGGTTAGGTGATTTCTTGAGAGGAAAATCAATTTTTCTACTGAAAGCACCAACCTCTCTACGTGATTTCTCCAAAAGTGATTCTTACGACTTAAAATTAAAATTTTTATGCATAAACCATACCAAGGGGGAGATTTCTGAATCATTGAATTCTAAACTAATTTTTGATGTGTTTTGATGAAAAATATTGGATTAAATCATATTTTTACATATTACAGTAATGACTGAAAAGTTTCAAAAAACAAGAAAATTCAAGGTTTTTGTGCTAGAACTTAGAAGTTGGAAAATTCCATAATTTCATGTCATATGGCTGATAATTTATGTATGGAGGAACTCTAATATGATATTTTTTTTGTTTGGATGAAAAATAATGATTTAAATCATGTGTTTGCATATCGCTATAATGAACGAAAAGCGTGGAAAGCTTGAAAACTCATGATTTTCTTCCTAAACCCTAAATTTGGAATTTTCATGTATGAAAAACATCAATGGCTGCTGATTTGTACATATTGATGTTCTAAATTGATATTTTTTGTGATTGAATGAAAAATAATGATTTAAACCACATGCTTACATATTGCTATAATGACCGAAAAGTGCCAGAAACAAGAAAACTCATGATTTTACATCCTAAAATCTAAAGTTGGAAATTTTCATGTATATGGATCTATATATGAGCCAATTCCTATATCATTGTGTTTTAAAGTGATTTTTGTTTTGATTACATGAAAAATCTTGGTTCAAACCATGTTTCTACATATTACTGTAATAGATGAAAAGTGCGAAAAGTAAGAAATTCTAGTTTTTCCTTTAATAAGAGCATTTGGCCTACATTGGGATTCTGATCCCAATGTCCATAATTTTTGTGTGATGTATTTTAATGATTATTAATATGTATGAATGAATGATAAATAGTTAAATTGCATGTTGGCTAAAGGAATGACTCTAGATAAGGCTAAAGGCAATTTGGTATACGTAAGGTATCTTAACCTTATATTGTGATTAGAATGTGAACATGATTGGGTAATATGGAAATAGGTTTTATAATAAATCAATAATGAATTAATGATCTTGAATTTATGAAGAGATTGATTGAAAGAATTGGTCATAAGAGATAAGCATGATGTTTGAAAGGTATTTGTTGAGTTGATATGTATGTAAGTGTTAAGTGTACTAAGATGATTGTTAAAGTGAATTGATATTGAGGTAATGATATTGTGTTAATCTTAGAAAGGTATTGATATGATTGTAATGTGTTTTCATGTGGGCCTATAAAGGCTAAGTGTATGAGACTTTTAAGTCAACATGTTATGTGAAAGTGATGATTGCACTTATATGTGCAACTCTAAGTGTATGTGAATGTTGTATGTGCATGGGGTAGCTATGGGATAGGATAGCATCATGATTAAATAAATACTAAGTATTGAATTACACATTATGTTGGAGCTTGAGGAGCTTTAGAGGTTCAAAAGGGCTACGTGTACTAGGAGTGAAGGAACCATAAGGTGAGTAAACACTTTATTCATGCTACAAGCGTGAGTAACATTATGTTATGTTTGAAATATGTGATATCATGTTATATGAGCCTTTGAGATCTTTGAAACCTAAGTTCTTCCCATCCTAAAATTTGATTAAATGATTTCTTTATTAAACTTGGGTTGCCAAAGGACAATCGGTCTAAAAAAAAAACCATTTTTATTTCTCTAAAGATAATTCCTTGTGATTATTGCCCTAACTTATATTCTTTATGGAACTACACTATTCTTGTATTTTTTGTTCAAAAAGTTAAACTGCTATTACTATTGTGATACATGTTTTGTTGCACTTAAATGTTATTGTTATATGTGATTACCATTAGCTCTAGTTATGGTACCTTTAACCCTTTATGCAGAAGTCCTCATGCCGGTGCGGGTAATCATCGAAACTTGTGCACACGGTCTTAATCCAATGGATAGGGATAGTGTATCCACCTCAGCTAGAAAGGGGTAGTTCTAACCTTGGGGCCTGATTAGCTTCATGCCTGCTATGTGATAGAAGTTAGAATTTGGTTTAATGCCACCTCTCCTCTATGTGTTCGAGTGATAGAGCAACAACCTTCACTCTTTATGTGTTATAAGTGTGATTTCTGCAAACTTGATAAATTAAACCCTTTCTAAATTGCAACCTGATTCATGAATTGTAAATCATAAACTGTGTATAAGCTATGAGTTTCCATTTTAAAGGAATATATGTTAATATATGTGCGATATTGTTTACTCATTGAGATCATCCATCTCACTTCTTTTTCTTTCCTTGTGTGGTTCCAGGTGAGCAATATGAGGAGGCAAGGTGATAGCTCAAGCATTCTACTTCACTTAGGGGAAACTCCTTGTCCAAGTCTTTAATAATACTATGCTATGAAGGGTTATCATTAGATGCTCTGGGAATATTTATTTTTGATGTTTATTTTGAGATGTTATTTATTAAGGTTTTTGAGTGGATTATGAATATTATTTCCTTATTGATTATATGTGAAGTGTTAATTACTGTCCTCCGTAACTAAAGGTTTTCATATAACATTTTAAATGAGTTATTGTATAAGGTTTGGTATGATCTTAGGCATGACTTATATATATGTAAGTCGGTTCTACGGGCATGGGTGACCTTATGTCTCCCTGTGTTCTAGGACTGTCATATCTCTAAAGTTAAGATGTAACAAAGTTGGTATCAGAGCTATAGGTTATCATTTGTTGCCACTTGACCAGTGTCAAGTTGGTATCAAAGTTTTAGTTTTAAAAGTCTAGTTTAGGCTTGTCTATGTATCGAGTTAAATAAGTGTAACAACCCACATCTACCCTAGAAGTTTCTATGACCAAATTGCTTGAATTTAGAGTTATTGTGACAAAATATATGATTTTATGAAAATTCATGTCTGATGTGATTCATGAGTATGTGGCATGTTAAATTAATTTTAGTATACCTAATATGAATTATTAGTGTGAAATAAATGATTTATGTGAGTGCATTAGCATGAAAAAATTTATTTTTTTTCATAATTTTTTTCTAGTTTTCCCTCAATCTAGAAAACTCATGATTTTCACTCTAAAACCCTAAACTTGGAATTTTCATGCATAAGACATGTCAATGGCTACCGATTTGTACATATTCATGTTCATAACTGATATTTGTTGTGATTGAATGAAAAATAATGGTTTAAAACACCTGTTTATATATTACTATAATGACTGGAAAGTACTGAAAACAAGAAAGGTTTATGGTTTTTACCCTAACACATAAAGTTGAAAAATTTTCATGCATATGGATTTATATATGTGATGATTCCTACATGTTTATGTCCAAAAATGATTTTTGTTTTGATTACATAAAAAATTTTGGTTCAAACTATGTTTTTACATATTAATGTAATAGACAGAAAGTACAAAAAATAAGAAAATTTAGATTTTCTCTTTAATGGAGTATTCGGCCATTATTGGGATTTTTATCCCAATATCTATAATTTTTATGTAGTGTATTTTAATGATTATTGACAAAGATGGTATCAGAGCTATAGTTTTAAAGTCTAGTTTAGACTTTTCTATTTATTGGGATGGTTAAGTATAATGCTGGAGCATATAAATTTTTCCTATCATGTCACTTACAGTCCATTGCTAGAATAGTTTCGCAAAATCCTAATAAACTATAGTACTCATTGTTATTGTTGTGCACCTTATTATTTTCTCTTCAGATGTCTAAGAAGATTACCCCTGCTTGAGGACTGTGATTTAGAGCACCACGAGTGGCATGTAAGAGGACATGGAAAGAGATATTTGAGAAGGCCGTGCTTGTGATCCACCTCAAGAAAAAGAAAACTCTTGTGATGCGAATGATGTTAATTGATTGCTTAGCGATTTAGTATGCATTGATTTCTTTTATTACCTATGACATGATTGACTTATATATGATAGGAAATTTCATGATGTTATAAGTTATATGTGTTACATGATTAGGATACATCATACATGCTATGATACATGATACATACTATATGCTATGTTATAAGTGATATGTGATATGTGTCTTGTGATATGATATGATGGGTACTCATGGAAATGCATGATAAGTAGGATATTTTAGTAGTGGGGTTGAGTGGATTAGAAAGAGAAGTGAACTAAGTTTTGATCCAATTTAGATTAATGATTGATAGGTATAATGTTATGAGGTATGAAATGCTTACATGTTATAATGTTTTGATATATGAAATATATGGAGTTATTAAATGATAATTGTGATTGATACTATAAGAAAAGAATTGATATTTAGTAATGATCAGTATGGGAATGAAACAAATCAGTTACATTATATACACATAAATTTACAGTATGAAGCAGGTGAAGTATATGTTTAAGGATTGTGAGGTAAACATTGATGGATGGAAACTTCCTATGGAGTTGTTAGAACTTGGTATCCTAGGATTCGATGTGATCTTAGGAATGGACTGGCTATATGAGTATGGAGCTTGTATTGACTATAGAGAAAAGTAGTTAGAATTTCGAACTAAGAATGGGAGAAATTGGTGTATCAAGGATATACTTATGATTAAGGTCCACTAGTATAATCATGGAATGGATGAGTATACTTAGGGAGCCGAGGAAGGGATGCAACAAAAGCATCCCTAGTTTTAGATAATGTATAAGTATTTAAATTTGAGGATGAATTTCTTTTAAGAGGGGGAGACATAAAAGGATAAGTATTCTCAGACTTGCAATGATGATAAAAGGATAAGTATTCTCAGACTTATAATGATGATAAAAGGATAAGTATGATGCTACACAGTTTTGAAAATTTAATAGTTTTGAATATACCTGAAAGGGATTTGAGTCCTCTAGATGAGAAATGTTTTAAAGCATTAGATACAATAATGTTCAATTGAGGTTACTGGAAAATTTGGTAGTGATCTTTAGTGCGGAAAGAATTTTTATTGAGATAACCTAGAATGCAATAGATTTGGAAAGATATAAGAGTTATATAGAAATTTTATTGAATAGCAATGGTATTAGAAGGTTTATTATTTTAATATGGATAAGTTAAGTGATTAGGAATGTGAAATATAGCAAGATGTAAGTGGAAAACCTAAAGTGAGATAATATTATGAGCTGGAGGTATAAAAATTATGAGGCATTAGGTAATTAAGTCATGATAATGATGTATATATTATATAGAAAGAGAGTAAGTCTGAAATAGTTATGAGAAGTTTATTTGGGATTGTAAATTAATAGAATGCAAGTTTGTTTAGGATATGATATATATATATATATATATATATATATATATATATATATATATAGGAATATTTGTTAAATTTAAATATGTTTTAATTGATAAATGATGGGCATGTAGAAATTGTAATGTTAATAAGGTATTAAACACGAAAATAATTATTGAGGCTATAATAGATTAAGTAATAATTATTAATATGGAAAGAGAATTATCAAATATCAATTGGAGTTATTAATTTGGAATTATCTATTGGATTCTTATATGACTAATGTGATAAATAATGAATGGAAGTGGTGAGTAAGGTATTAGTATAGTTATTAATATTAATAGAGATATAAGGAAAAGAAATGTTGGGATTATATTTGATTGAAGGTGAAATTAAAGGTTATATTACTTTTGTACAAGGTTAAGGGATACCAAATTATTAAGGATTGGTTTAAGATTTGTTTGAATAAGAGATTTACATAGGTGTAGCTTAAGCTAAAGGTTTATTAGTGTGATTTTTGATAGATTGTGAGTATGTGCCTCATTGTATTTGATATGTTAATTATAGTTAGATATTATGTTTGAGTGGCGTAATAGAAGCGTGGCAAAGAAGCTAAGTAGAGTGTGTTGTGCTGTTAGAATTGAAAATTCGAGGATGAATTTTTTTTAGGGGGGAAAATGTAACAAGCCACATCTACCCTAGGAGTTTCCATAACCAAATTGTTTGAATTTAGAGTTGTTGTGACAAAATATGTGATTTTATAAAAATTCATGTTTGATGTTATTCATGAGTATGTGGCATGTTAAATTAATTTTAGTATGCCTAATATGAATTATTAGTGTGAAATAAATGATTTATATGAAGTGCATTAGCATAAAAAAATTATTTTTTTTCATGAAATGAATTTTAAGCAAAAAGGTGATTTTTAAGCATAAAATAATTTTATGAGTATTTTTAAAATATTTTTAAATAAATGTTTTAGGAGAAATTTTAATGAAAATAATAAAAAAAAATTTTATTTTTAATTGCCCATAATCAGCCCTCAAATTAAATAAAAGCCCCAAAATATCAAATTTTCACATTTATTTAAAAAGCCCCTAAATATTGATATTTGTTTTGTTTGAATGAAAAATAATGATTTAAATAAGGTATTTACATATTTCTGCAATGAACGGAAAGCGCAGAAAGCTATAAAACTCATGATTTTCACTCTAAAACCCTAAACTTAGAATTTTCATGCGTAAGACATGTCAATGGTTGCCGATTTGTACACATTGATGTTTATAACTGATATTCGTTGTGATTGAATGAAAAATAATGGTTTAAAACACCTATTTATATATTACTGTAATGATCGAAAAGTACTGAAAACAAGAAAGGTTTATGGTTTTTACCCTAACACCTAAAGTTAGAAAATTTTCATGCATATGGATTTATATATGCGATGATTCCTACATGTTTATGTTCTAAAATGATTTTTGTTTTGATTACATGAAAAATCTTGGTTCAAACCATGTTTCTACATATTACTGTAATAGACGGAAAGTGCAAAAACTAAGAAAATTCATATTTTCTCTTTAATGGAGTATTCGGCCATTGTTAGGATTTTTATCCCAATATCTATAATTTTTATGTAGTGTATTTTAATGATTATTGACATGTATGAATGACTGATAAATGGTTAGATTGCATGTTGGCTGAAGGAATGACTTTAGAAATGCTAGAGGTAATTTGCTATACTTAAGGTATCTTAACCTTATATTGTGATTAATATGTGAATGTGATTGGATTATGGAAGTAGGTTGAATGATGAGTTAATAATGAATTAGTGATCTTGAATTTATGAAGAGATTGATTAAAGGGATTGATAAGAGATAAGCAAGATGCTTGAAAGGTTATTTGTTAAGTTGACATAAATGGAAGTGTTAAGTGTACTAAGATGATTATTAAAGTGAATTGATATTAAGGTAATGATATTGTGTTGATCTTAGAAAGGTCTTGACATGAATTATAATACATTTTCATATGGGCCTATAAAGGCTAAGCGTACAAGACTTTTAAAGTCAATATGTTATATGCAAGTGATGAAGTGCACTTATATGTGCAACTCTAAGCGTATGTGAATGTTATATATGCATGGGGTAGTTATGGAATAGGATAGCATCATAATTAAATAAATACTAAGTATTGAATTAAATATTATATTAGAGTTTGAGGAGTTTTTGAGGTTCAAAAGAGCTACATGTACTAGGAGCTAAGGAACCACAAGGTGAGTAAACACTACATTCATGCTACAAGTGTGAGTAAACATTATATTCAAGTTATCATGTTATGTAAACCTTTGATATCTTAAAACCCAAGTTCTTTTCTATTTTTAATTATGACTAAATGATTTCTTTGTAAGCTTTGGTTTCTAAAGGACATTTGGTCTAAGTCTATTTTGATTATTCAATGACAATGAAGTACCTTTGTGATTTGTTGCCTTACCTTACTTTCTTTCTGAGACCACACTGTTATTTATCTTTTTGTTCAATAAGTTAAACTACTATTGCTATTATGATACATGTTATTATTTTCTTAAGTGCTATTGTTATAAGTGATTACCATAAATATGAGTGAATTGAGCAAAAGTCTTCACTCATTTATGTAAATTCGAGTGAATTAAGTAGTAATTCAAGTGAATTAAGCAGTGTCTTCACTCACAAGTGAATTGAGCAAGAGTCTTCACTCACTTATGTAAATTCGAGTGAATTGAGCAGTGTCTTCACTCAAGAGTGAATTGAGCAAAAGTCTTCATTCACAAGTAATAAGTGTGATTTTCTGCAAACCTTGTTAAATTGCAAACTTTGATTCATGAATTGTAAAACATGAACTATGTGTTATAAGCTATGAGTTTCCTTTTTAAAAAGGGATATATGTTATCGTATTTTCCATATTATTTACTCATTGAGATTATCTATCTCGCCCCTTTTTCTTTGTGTGGTTCCAAGTGAGTAGTATGAAGAGGCAAGGCAATGGCTCAAGCATCTTACTTTGGTTAGGGAATTCCTTGTCCAAGATAATTAGTTTAATATGTTATAAAAGTTATCCTTAGATGCTCTGGGAATATTTATTTTTAGATGTTTATTTTGAAATTTTATCTTTCGAGGTTTTAATTGGATTCTAAATATTATTTCCTTATGGATTATGTTTAAAGTATATTTTAACTATGCTTTGGCAACTTAAGGTTTTCTAAAAAAAATAAAAAAAGGGTTTATTTAACTTATGTAAATTCGAGTGAATTAAGCAGTGTTTTCACTCACGAGTGAATTGAGTAAGAGTCTTCACTCACTTATGTAAATTTGAGTGAATTGAGCAGTGTCTTCACTCACAAGTGAATTGAGCAAGTGCCTTCACTCACTTATGTAAATTCGAGTGAATTGAGTAGTGTCTTCACTTATGAGTGAATTGAGCAGGAGTATTCACTCACTTATGTAAATTTAAGTGAATTGAATAGTGTCTTCACTCAAGAGTGAATTGGGCAAGAGTCTTCACTCATAAGTAATAAGTGTGATTTTCTACAAACCTTGTTAAATTACAAACTTTGATTCATAAGTTGTAAAACATGAATTATGTGTTATAAACTATGGGTTTCCTTTTTAAAAAGGGATATATGTTATTGTATGTGCCATATTGTTTACTCGTTGAGATCATCTATCTCACCCCTTTTTCTTTGGGTGGTTCTAGGTGAGTAGTATGAGGAGGCAAGGCGATGGCTCAAGCATCCAACTTTGGTTAGGGAATTCCTTATCCAAGATAATTAGTTTAATATGTTATGAAGAGTTATCCTTAGACGCTCTGGGAATATTTATTTTTAGATTTTTATTTTGAAATGTTATCTTTCGAGGTTTTAATTGGATTCTAAATATTATTTCATTATGGATTTTATTTAAAGTATATTTTAACTATGCTTTGGCAACTTAAGGTTTTCTAAAAACAAATAAAAAAGGGTTTATTTAACTTATGTAAATTTGAGTGAATTAAGCAGTGTCTTCACTCACGAGTGAATTGAGTAAGAGTCTTCACTCACTTATGTAAATTCGAGTGAATTGAGCAGTGTCTTCACTCACGAGTGAATTGAGCAAAAGTCTTTACTCACTTATGTAAATTCGAGTGAATTGAGCAAGAGTCTTCACTCACTTATGTAAATTCGAGTGAATTGAGCAATGTCTTCACTCAAGAGTGAATTGGGCAAGAGTCTTCACTCACAAGTAATAAGTGTGATTTTCTGCAAACCTTGTTAAATTGCATACTTTGATTCATGAATTGTAAAACATGAACTATGTGTTATAAGCTATGCGTTTCCTTTTTAAAAAGGGATGTATGTTATTGTATGTGTCATATTATTTACTCATTGAGATCATCTATCTCACCCATTTTTCTTTGTGTGGTTCTAGGTGAATAGTATGAGGAGGCAAGGCGATGGCTTAAGCATCCTACTTTGGTTGGGGAATTCCTTGTCCAAGATAATTAGTTTAATATGTTATGAAGAGTTGTCCTTAAACGCTCCGAGAATATTTATTTTTAGATGTTTATTTTGAGATGTTATCTCTTGAGGTTTTAATTGGATTCTAAATATTATTTTCTTATGGATTATGTTTAAAGTATGTTTTAACTATGCTTTTGCAACTTAAAGTTTTCTAAAAAAAAAAAGGGTTTATTTAAGTTAATGTAAGAGGTTTTGGTACAATCCTAGGTAGTATTTGTATAAGGATAAGTGGGTTCTACAGGCGTGGGTGACCTTATGTCTCCCCATGTTCTAGGACCATCATGTCTCTGAAAATGGGATGTGATAATAAGTATAATCCTAGAGCATAAGAATTCCTGTCATGTCATTTGCATTCTATCACTAGCATAGTTTTGCGAAATCCTAGTTGATTTTAGTAATCCTCATTATTGTTTGATTGCCTTATGATTCTTTTGACAGATGACCAAAATGATTACCCTTGCTCGAGGACCGCGACCTAGAGCACCTTGTGTGACCTGCAAGAGGACTTACCCGGAGATGTTTGAGAGAGTCATATCTGTGATTCGCCCTACAAAGGAGGAAACCCCTGATGAAGAGGAAGACCCTGAGGAGTGCTTGGATCTTGATTGGGTTTATAGTAAGATCCAGAAATTGGAGGATTACTATTCATACTTGAAGGAGGAAAGCCAATGTCTTAGGCTTTTGGTTCATGCCTTGAGGAAGGATGTGGAGCAGCTCAAGGCAGGGATTGAGTATGGGGGAGATTGCTCACCAGTGAGGTCTTTGTCTTCGACTAATCACCATTAGGATGGAGATTGTTTTTGTAACTGATGTGCCAGCAGTGGCCATATCACTCTTGATTGCCCTGGTGGACACAGGAGAGCTAGGGTGAGTAGTTGGTGATGATCGATGTAATGACATAGTGCTTTATATGATATGAATGATATTTTCCTTTAACTACCAAGTCACTTAGTATGAGATGATTTCTTTTATTGCTATAATATGATTAACTTACCATGATAGGAGGTTATTTTCATACTAGGAGATATATGCTATTTGATTGTGATATGTGATATGTGTTAAACTATATGATATGTGATATGTGCTTAGTGATGTGATATGATAAGTGCATGATGATTATGCTGGTACAATAGTGGGGTTAAATAGGTTAAAATAGGGGATTAGTACTAAATTCCCTCATCGTGATAAGCAAAATGCCTCCTAAAAAGAAGGTTCGCATAGCTGCCTAGCCTGTTAAAGCAAATGATGATGTCATATTGGACATTGCATTGAATGCTACATCCGCACTTATATAGTCAAGAGAGAAATCCAATTTGGGAGCATCGACCATAGGCTTTAACGAGCAAGCATCTTTACAAGAGGTGCAAGCTATGCGCGAGGAAATTAGAGACTTACATAAGGAATTGGATGAGCTACTAGCTAAATGGCGGGAAGTGCCGGCAACTCAAGAAAAAAATGGAGTTCTACCACCTATAGTAGTGGTACCTACTCGGAGAGAGAGGAAGTGATTACCTTATGAAGGGATGACCATAGCAAAGTTTAAGAAGTTGCAGCTACCTACCTTCTATGGTGAGGAGGGTGATGACCCACATGAATTCTTGGATGAGATGGATAAGTTAGTCTATCGATTGTCTTGCTCAGATGACCAAGTAATTGAGTTGGTAGGACTCTAACTTAAGAAGGAAGCTTGGTACTGGTACGAGAGGAACATTGAAGAACGGCCTTACAAAGTTGACCCACCTATGTGGGTAGAATTCAAATAAGAAGTGATGGATCAGTTCTTTCCTAAAAGCAAAAGGCAAGATAGGGCGCTGTAGTTTGAGCAGCTAAAGTAGAAACCTGGAATGATAGTACCGAATTATGCCAAAGAATTTGATTGAGTTAGCCAATTTGCTGTTAACATCATTCCTACCAAAGCTAGCTGCATCAATCGCTTCCTAAGAGGACTGATTACACCTCTATTCAATTCATTGGCACCAATGGAATTTCCAACCTTAGCTAAGCTTATAGATAAGGCTAAGATAATGGAGAAAAGGTACAAGGTGGAGAGAGCTGATTGAGTTGAACGAGACCAAAAGGGGAATCATAGGAACAAAGGTCATGGAGGATAGCATAGAGGAAGAGGAGGCCTAAGGAAGGAATTTTCATCATCCGGACAGCAAAATGGTCAAGCTAACTAGGAAGTCCCCACTTGTGGCAAATGTGGAAAGAAACATTCTGGAATTTGTCAAAAGGATTTTAGAGCCATAAGTGTGGGCAAATGGGACATTTCACTAAGGACTGCCCTCAGATGAGGAATTAAGGGAATACAACCACAACACCTCCACAATCTAGACCATTCCAACCCCAAGGGTAAGGAGCCAAGAGCAAGGGGCCAGCTGTTGGGAATGCATTGGCAATAAAGAATAAGGGCAAAGGTCAAGTCTTCACTTTAAATCAGCAAGAGGCTCGCACATCACACATAGCCATTACAGGTATCATCCCCATTTAAAATTTTAGTGCAAAATGTTTGATTGATTCTAGTGCGACGTATTCTTTTATATCACTTGATTTTGATAATAGTCTTAGTAGAAATAAGGAATTAATGAGTGAACCGTTAGTAGTATTAACTCCTTTGGGGGAAGTGATGGAAATAAAGTATGAATTTAAGGGTTGTGAGGTAGATATTGATGGATAAAAACTTCCTGTAGAATTGCTAGAATTGGATGTACTAGAATTTAATGTGATATTAGGGATAGATTAGCTATGCAAGGATGGAGCTCGTATAGACTATTGGGAGAAATTGGTTGAGTTTAGAACTAGGGATGGAAGGAAGTTTATGTATCAAGGGGATAGGATTGAGAATCCTCTGAACTTGATATCAGCCTTAGGAGAAAGAAGGATTTTAAGGAAAGGATGCTAAGCGTACTTAGCCTATGTAATCGATACTGATAAGGAGGCTGCCGTTTAAGAGAAGAGCATTCTAGTGGTGAAGGAATTCATGAAGGTCTTTTTAGAAGACCTACCTAGAATACCACTTGATCGTGAGATAGAGTTCAACATTGAATTGCTACATGGTACTCAACCTATATTGATACTACTATATCGTATGGCACCGATGGAGTTGAAAGAATTAAAAATGCAACTGCATAATCTACTCGACAACGGTTTTATTCAATCGAGTAGCTTGCCTTGGGGCACTCCAGTGCTATTCGTAAAGAAGAAGGATGGCTCATTCCAGATGTGCATTAATCATCGCCAGCTTAACAAGGTCACTGTGAAGAATAGGTATCCTTTGCCAAGGATCAATGATCTTTTTGATCAATTTCAAGGAGTTGGTCACTTCTCCAAGATCAACTTAAGGTCTGGTTATCATTAACTAAAGATCCGTGGAGAAGACATCTGCAAGATTGCCTTCTATACTAGTTATGGACACTATGAGTTCATAGTTCTACCATTCAGTTTGACAAATGCTCCTACTACTTTCATAGACTTAATGAACCGAGTATTCAAGCTATTTCTTAACAAGTTTGTGATTATGTTCATTAATGACATCTTGATTTACTCTAAGAGTAAAGAAGAGCATGAAGAACATTTCAGGATCATGCTTCAAATGCTATGTGATCACTAGCTCTACGCTAAGTTATCTAAGTATGAGTTTTGGATGGAGTTTGTCAACTTTCTGGGACATCTAGTAAGTAAGGAAGGGATTCAAGTTAATCCTAAGAAAGTTGAAGTAGTAGCAAATTGGCCAAGGTCCACAATAGTTTTAGAAGTATAGAGTTTCCTGGGCATAGCTGGGTATTATCTCATATTCATACAAGACTTCTTTAAGATAGCATCCCTATTGACCAAGTTCACTAGAAAGCAAGTTCAATTCATTTGGGAAGAGTCCTATGAAGAGAGTTTTCAGAAACTAAAGAAATGCTTGATATCGACTTTAGTTTTGGCATTATTCGAAGGAGAAGGATTCACCATCTACTGCGATGCCTCGCGAGTAGGACTTGGATACGTCTTGATGCAAAATAAAAAAGTCATCACCTATGTATCACGATAGCTTAAGAAGCATAAAGTGAATTATCCTACTCATGATTTGGAGTTGGCTACAGTAGTGTTCGCTTTAAAGATCTGGAGACATTATATGTATGGAACAAAGTGTGAGATTTACATGGGTCATAAGAGTCTTCAGTACATCTTGAGCTAAAGAGACCTTAACCTGAGGTAGAGGAGATGGATTGAATTGTCGAAGGACTATAACTATCAGATTCTCTATCATCCCAAGAAGCAAACGTGGTGGCAGATGCCTTGAGTTAAAAATCAATGGGAAGCCTAGCTCATGTGCTTGTATAGACGAGGTCGATCGTGAAGGAATTAAAGGAATTGTTTAACCAAGGATTGGACCTGAAGATTGGAGGATCAAGAGTTTTGGTGGCTCATTTTCAAGTGAGATCTAAGTTAATGGAAGAAATAAAGGATTCACAAGATAAGGACCCACACATGGTGAAGTTGAAGAATGAGATGAAAAAAGGGAAGAACTCTGAGTTCAAAGTGGTCAATGGAATTTTAAAGTGCAAAAATAGAGTATGCGTTCCTAATATGGAAGGATTATGGGAAATGATATTAAAGGAGGCACATTAGACACCTTACTGTGCTCATTTTGGAACTACTAACATGTACCATGACGTGAAAGCTAACTATTGGTGGCCTGGACTGAAAAGGATGTGGCTAAGTTTATAGCATCCTATTTGACTTGCTAGCAAGTCAAGTACGAGCATCAACGACCCTTAGGATTGCTATAAGAAATTCAACTACCTGAATGTAAGTGGGAGCGCATCACTATGGACTTCATAGTCGGCTTACCTAGAACCTTCAAAGGATATGATTATGTATGGGTCATAATGGATAGACTAAAATAGTCTACTCATTTTCTAAGAGTTAAGACCACATATTCTATAACCCAATATGCACAGTTGTATATGGACTAGATCATGAAATTACACGGAGTGCCGATTTCCATCATCTTGGATCGAGGGACTCAATTTACCTCCAAGTTCTGGTAGAAGTTGCAAGATGCCTTAGGAACACAACTTGATTTTAGTACTGCATTTCACCCTCAAATAGATGGATAGTCTGAAAGGACAATTTAGACACTAGAGGATATGTTAAGGATGTGTTCTGGACTTTGGTGGTAGTTGGGATAAGTACCTACCCTTGATTGAATTCACTTACAACAATAGTTATCATTCATCCATCGACATAGCACAATATGAAGCATTGTATGGGAGGATATGTCATTCTCTAGTTTGTTGGGTCGAGCCTGGAGACAAATATATAGAAATGTTAGATTTGCATAAGGAGACTACCGAGAAGGTACCTTTGATTCAAGAGCGGCTGAAAATGGCCTTCAGTCGACAAAAGAATTATGTAGATCCTAAGCGAAAAGACATCCATTTTGCCATGGGAGATCACATGTTCTTGAAGGTCTCTCCAATGAAAGGTGTTATGAGATTTGGCAAGAAGGGGAAATTATTGCCTTGTTTTGTTGGTCCTTTCAAAATCTTGGATAAGGTTGGGGAAGTATCTTATAGACTTGCCCTGCCCTCAACTATGGCACATATGCATCTTGTGTTTCACATCTCTATATTAAGGAAGTATGTGTCAAATACATTTCATGTTCTGTCACCTCCAGACATTACTTTAGATGAGCAGCTATCCTTTGAGGAGTCGCCAATGGCTATAGTGGAACAACAAGTGAGGAGGTTAAGAAACAAGGAGATATCCATGATTAAGGCCCAATTTTGGAATCATAAAGTGAATGAGTGTACTTAGGAAGCCGAGGAGGAAATGCGACAGAAGCATCCTCAACTTTTCAAGGGCAATTAGGCAAGTATTTAAATTTGAGAATGAATTTCTTTTAAGAGGGAAGAATGTAACAACCCACGTCTACCCTATGAATTTTAGTGACAAATTATTTGAATTTAGGGTTATTGTGACAAATTGTGTGACTATGTGAAAATTTATATGTGACATGATTTATGGGTTTGGGGCATATTAAATTAATTTTAATATGCATAATATAAGTTATTATTATGAAATAAATGATTTATATGAAGTGCATTAGCATAAAATAATTTATTTAAATAAAATGAATTTTCATGCATAAAGGCAATTTCTAAGCATAAAATAATTTTATGAGAATTTTAAAATAATTTTTAAATAAATATTTTGGGAGAAATATTATAGAAAATAATAAGAAAAATATTTTTATTTTAATTACGTATAAAATAGTCCCTAAATTAAATAAAAAGCCTAAATACCTAAAAGCCCACTACCCAAAAACCCTCTTAACCTAGCTCATTAAGGGTATTAGTGGAAATTGCCCAAAATCCTATATTTAAATACCTAAAATTTGGCCAGCAATCTCATTCCAGCAGCCATGACTCTATTTTTCTGTATTTTGGCAGAAAAATTTTGTCAAAATATTTCTCTACCGAAATTCATAAAATCCTTTCAAAACTTGCGATTTCGTGACCGTTTCGTAAGTTTTTCTTTTCCTTTTAATTTGTTATTTGATTTCTATGAATCTAATCTTGGGAAAATTATTTTGAAATGAATATTTATTGATTTTTACTCAAAAAATTTGGGTTAGGTGATTTCTTTTGAGAAAAATCAATTTTCTATCAAAAGCACCAACCTCTTTACGCAATTTCTCCAAAGGTGATTCCTACGACTCAAAATTAAAATTTTTATGCATAAACCATACCAAGGGGGAGAGATTTCTACATCATTGAATTCTAAACTGATTTTTTATGTGTTTTGATGAAAAATATTGGATTAAATCATATTTTACATATTACTATAATGACCGAAAAGTTTTAGAAAATAAAAAAATTCAAGGTTTTTGTGCTAGAACTTAGAAGTTAGAAAATTCCATGATTTCATGTGCATATGGTTGTTGATTTGTGTATGGGGGAATTCTAATATCACCACAATTCAATTCACTTAAATGCAATATTCATAAAAGTTAGGGCACAATAATATAACTCTCCCCCACACTTAAGTAACACATTATCCGCAATGTGTTATAAAAAAGGAAAATGAAAAAGTAAAAGAGAGAAGTAACTGCCCTGAATGATAAACCACATGAATCATGCTAGTGCTCCTTCCAATAAGAATGTACCATGATCAATGTTTTTGCATAGAGAAAAATCAAACTACGACCAAAGTAAGACCCATTCAAAGTAAATAAAAACAAAAGAAAACAAAAAGAAAATAAAAATAAAAACTAAAATAGACCATCATTGTGTTGCCTCCCATTCAGCGCTTCTTTAATGTCGTATTAGTTGGACGTTATCATTATTCATCTTCCACCAATGGCTCGGAGGTTTCCTTGTGTGGTCTACCTCTATAAACTAAGATAAAGAAGAATATGCAAAGGTTGTGGCCTGTGCATAGCCTTCTTTCAGCAATAAAAATTATTTTTGATTCTCCATGACATGCAAACTTGAGCTTGCCAAGTTTAGAACCATCGTTAAACAATGTTACCCACAAACTAAATGCAGGGATTTTAGCTTTGGCACTAAAGAAAGCATGTACATTGCCAATGGCAGCCACCTCTTGCAATTCCAAGATGCTCCCCCCAAATTCACTAACCTTTTTGTAATAACCCATACCCACCCTAGGAATTTTCGTGAAAAATTGCTTGATTTAGAACTATTAAGGTTAAGTGTGTGCTTGTGTGGAAATTTGTGACTTAAGTGATTGATGAGTATGTGGCATATTAGATTAATTTTAATATGCATAAAATGAGTTACTATTATGAAATAAATGATTTACATGAAGTGCATTTTCATAAAAGAATTTATTTTAGAATAAAATGAATTTTCATGCATAAGACAATTTTTAAGCATAAAATAATTTTATGAGTATTTTTAAAATATTTTAAAATAAATATTTTGGGGGGAAATGTACAGAATTAATAAGAAAAATATTCTTTTTATTTTAAATTCTATTCAGCCTAAAAATTTAAATAAAAGCCCAAATACCCAAAAGCCCACTACACAAAAATCCTCCTAACCTAGTTCATTAAGGGTATTAGTGGAAATTTCACCCCAACCCTAATATATATTCTAAATTTTGGCTAGACCAAGGTTCCAGCAGCATTCTCTTGTTCTTTCTGTATCTTGGCAGAAAATTCTCCCAAAATATTTCTCTCTACCAAAATTAAGAAAACACCTTTCCGTTTCACGATTTCTTGACCGTAATCGTAAGTTTTTCTTCTCTTTCAATTTCTAAACTGATTTCTATGAAATAAATTATGAGAAAATTATTTTGAACTAGTTGATTACTGATTTTTACAGATTTAATTCTGTCTGGATGAGTTTTTGGGAGAGAAAATGTATTTTCTACCGAAAACATGATTCTTTCTGCGAGATTTCTCCAAAGGTGAATTCCATAACTTAAAATCACAATTTTTATGCATAAACATCATTGGTGGGGGGGGGGGGGGGGGGGGGGGGGGTGGATGGGGATTTGTGTATGGTTGTGTTCCAAACTGATTTTTGATTTTTTTTGATGGAAAATATTGAATTAAATAATATTTTTGCATATTTTTGTAATGACCGAAAAGTTTCGAAAAACAAAGGAGTTCAAGGTTTTTGTATTAGAACTTGGAAGTTGGAAAATATTATTCTTGAATGGAGATATGGCTGCCGATTTATATGAGGAAGTGCTATAATATGATATTTTTTTTGTTTAGATGAAAAATAATGACTTGAATTATGTGTCTGTTTATCACTGAAATGAACGAAATGCGTAGAAAGCGCGAAAACTCATGATTTTTCACCTAAGCCTTTAAACTTGGATTTTTTTTTTGTATAAATCCTATCTATGGCTGCCAAATTATGTAGGGATGTGTTCTAAACTAATATTTTCTATGATTGAATGAAAAATAATAGTTTAAACAACCTGTTTACATATTTTTGAAATCATCGAAAAATACCGAAAATAAGAAAACTCATGGTTTTATGCTCTATAATTCAAAAGGTTGAATGTTTATGTATAAACAACACCAAGTGTGGCCGATTCACATGGATTTAAATTCTAAAATGATTTTTGTTGCATTTACAAGAAAAATCTTGGTTCAAACCATATTTTTACATATTTCTGAAATAGACGGAAAGTGTGAAAAGAAGAAGAATTTAGTTTTTACCTTGGTGATGCATTCGACCTACATAAACATTTTTGTCCCAATGTTTATAAATTTTATGTGGTATGTTTTGATGATTGTTGACATGTATGTATGTATAATAAATGATAAAATTGCATGTTAGTTGAAGGTATGATCCTAGATAAGCTTAAATGCATTATGGTATACTTAAGGTATCTTAACATTATATTGTGTTTAGAATGTAAATGTGGTTGAGAAATATGGAACTAGATATTATGATGACTTGATGATGAACATATGGTTATGAGTTGATGAAGTGAAAGGGATCATAAGAGTTAAGCATGACGCTTGAAAGGTAAATTGTTAAGATGACAAGTATGGAAGTGTAAAGTGAATTAAGATAATTGTTAAAGTGAATTGATATTGAGGGAATAATATTGTAATGACCTTAAAAAGGTATTAATGTGATTGTAATGTGATATCAAGAGAGCCTATAAGGCCTAAGTATGCAAGATTTTCAAAGTCAACATGTTATGTGCAAGTGACGAGTACACCTATGTGTGGACTCTAAGTGTATGTGTATGCTATATGTGCATGGGGTAGTTATGGGATAGGAGCATCATGAGTAAATAAATATTAAGTATTAAATCAAATATTATGTTAGAGTTTGAGGAGCTTTAAAAGTGTAAAAGGACTACGTATACTAGGAGCAAAGGAACCCCAAGGTGAGTAAACATCATATTCATTCTTCAAGAGTGAGTAAACGCCATATTCATATTATAAGTGTGAACAACATCATGTTGTGTTATAAGAATGTGATATATTGTTATGTGAGCCTGTGTGATCTTTGAAACCCAAGTTCTTTCTATTCTAAATATTATTATATGATTTCTTTGATAAGCTTGGGTTTTCAAGGGACATTTGGTCCAAAACTATTTTATTTGTCCCAATGAGAATTTCTTGTGATTAACACCCTAACTTATAATCTTTCTGAAACTACACTATTATTGTATCTTTTGCTTGAAAGCTAAACCACTATTGTTATTGGAACACATGTTATTATTGCCTTATGTGATATTGTTAATTGTGATTACCATTAGCTCTAGCTATGGTACTTTTTACCCTTTACGCAGAATCCTCGTGTCGATGTGGGTAATCATTGGAACTTGTGCATATGGTCTTAACCCGTTGGATAGGGGTAGTGTATCCACCTCAGCTAGAAGGGGCAGTTCTAGCCGTGGAGCCTGATTAGCTTCATGCCTTATAAGTGATAGGAGTTGGAATTTGGTATAAGGCCACCTCTCCTTAAGTGCTCAAGTGATAGAGCAATAGCCTTCACTTATCATAAGTGATAAGTCTGATTTCTGCAAACTTGCCAAATTGAAACCTTGCCAAATTGCAACCTGATTCATGAATTTTAAGTCGTGAACTAAGTGTATAAGCTATGTGTTTCCTTTTCAAAGGAATATGTGATAATGTATGTGCCTTTTCATTTACTCATTGAGATCATCTATCTCACGCTTTTTTCCTTGTATGGTTCTAGGTGAGCGAATGTGAGGAGGCAAGGCGATGGCTCAAGCATTCTATTTTGCTTAGGGAATTCCTTGTCCAAGTTATCAATAATACTATTTTTATGAAGTCTTGTCATTAAATGCTCTAGGAATGTTGATTGATACTTATTGATATATATTATTTTCCTTATGGATTTTATATGTAATGATTTATTTTAGACTTCCGCAATTTAAGGTTTTCATTTAAATGTTTTAAACAAGTTATTGTAAGAGGTTTGGTAAGATCCTAGGCATGATTTGTTTATATGTAAGTGGGTTCTATGGGTGTGAGTGACCTTATGTCTCCCTATGTTCTAGGACCGTCATATCTCTAAGGTTGGGATGTGACAAAGGTGGTATCAGAGCCTAGTTTTAAAAGTCTAGTTTAGGCTTGTTTTATATGAGTTGCTTAAGTAAAATCCTGGAACATTGGAACATTTCCTGTCATGTCACTTGCAGTCTATTGCTAGCATAGTTTCGCGAAATCCTAGTAGATTTTAGTAATCCTTGTTATTGTTTGCTTGCCTTACGATTCTTTTGACAGATGACCAAGAAGATTACAGCTGCTCAAGGACCGCGACCCAGAGCACCCCGTGTGACCTGTAAGAGGACTTGGGTCGAAGATGTTCAAGAAAGTCATAACTGTGATTCACCCCCTGATGAAGAGGAAGACCCTGAGGAGCACTTAGATGCTGATTGGGTTTATAGCAAGATCCAAAAATTAGAGGATAACTATTCATACTTGAAGGAGGAAAACCGATGTCTTAAGGTCATGATTCATGCACTAAGAGAGGATATGGAGCAACTCAGGTCAGGGATTGTTGAGCATAAAGCAGATTAGTCGCCAGTGAGGTCTGCGTCTTCAGCTAATCGCCATCAAGATAGAGATCTTCTTTGCTATCGATGTGGCAGCAATGGCCATGTCAGTCTTGATTGCTCTGGAGGTGGACACGAGAATTAGGCTGAGTAGATATGATGATCGACATAACAACATAGCACTTTATATGATATGAATGATTTTCGTTGACTGCCTAGTTACCTAGTATGAGTTGATTTCTTTCATTATTATGATATGGTGTGATATTATGAGGTATATGCTACTTGATTTTGATATGTGATATGTGCAAAACTATGTGATATATGATTCATACATGACATGTGCTTAGTGATGTGATATGGTAAATGCATGGTAATGTGTGCTAGGATAAGGGGAGATTAAATGGGTTATAATAGGGGATTAGTACTAAATTCCCTTATTATGATAGACAGAATGCCTCCTAAGAAGAAGGTTTATACAGTTGCCCAATCTGTTAAGGCTAATGATGATGTCATATCAGACACCACATCGAATGTTGCCTCTGCACCTATACGGTCAAGAGAAAGATCCAACTCCAAGGCACCGACTATAGGCTCTAGTGAGCAAGCATCTTCACAAGAAGTGCATGCCATGCGCAAGAAAATGAGAGACTTGCGTAAAGAACTGGATGAGCTACGAGCTCAAAGGCGAGAAGCACCGCCAACTCAAGAAATGAGTAGAGTTATGCCACCTGCGGTAGTGACACCTGCTCGGAGAGAAAGGAAATAGCTACCTAATGAGGGAATGACCGTGGCGGAGTTTAAGAAGCTGCAACCGCCTACCTTTTGTGGTGAGGAAGGAGATGACCCTCATGAATTTTTGGATGAGATGGGTAAGCTAGTCCATCATTTATCTTGCTTAGACGCTCGAGTAATCGAGTTGGTAGGACTTTAACTCAAGAAAGAAGCTTGGTATTGGTATGAGAGGGATATTGAAGAATGACTTTACGGGGTAGACCCACCTACGTGGGCAGAGTTTAAGCAAGAAGTAATGGATCAATTTTTGCCAGAAGGAGAAAGGCAAGATAGGGCATTGTAGTTCGAGCAATTGAAGCAAAGGCCAGGAATGTCCATGTCAGATTATGCTAAGGGGTTTAATCAACTTAGTTGATTCGCTGTCAACATCATTCCCACTAAAGCAAGTCGCATCAATCATTTCCTTAGAGGACTGATCACACCTCTATTCAATTCATTGGCAACAATAAAGTTTCCAACCATAGCCAAGCTCATAGACAAGGCTAAGGTCATGGAGAAAAGATATAAGGCAGAGAGAGCTGAATGAGCTAAATGAGACTAGAAGGGAAGGCATAAGAACAAAAGTCATAAGGGACAATATGGAAATGGAGGAGAACCAATAAAGGAGTTTTCATCATCTGGACTACGAAATAATCAAACTAAGCAAGAAATTCCCACTTGCGGCAAATGTGGAAAGAAACATCTTGGAATTTGCCAGAGAGATACTGGTGCTTGCCTTAAGTGTAGGAAAATGGGGCACTTCATAAAGGATTGCCCTCAGATGAGGAGTCAAGGGAGTGGGACCACAGTACGACCATAATCTAGGCCATTCCAAATGCAAGGACAAGGAGTCAAGGATAAAGTACCAGCGATTGGGAATGCATCGACGATAGAAAATAAGGGCAAAGGTCAAGTCTTCGCGTTAAATCCGTAAGAGGCTTGCGATTTGCACATAACTATCATAGGTATCATCCCCATCCAAAGTTCTAGCATAAAATGTTTAATTGATTCTGGTGCTACCCATTCTTTTGTGTCATCTTGTTTTGCTAAGGACCTGGGTATAAATAAAGAATTGATGAGTGAATTGTTAGTAATATCAACTCCTTTAGGGGAAGTGATGGAAGGAAAGTATGAGTATAAGGGCTGTGATGTAGACATAAATAGACAAACACTTCCAGTAGTATTGCTAGAATTGGACAAATTAGAATTTGATGTGATATTAGGGATGGACTAGTTGTATGAGCAAGGAGCTTGTATCGACTATAGAAAGAAACTTGTCGAGTTTCGAACTAGAGATGGGAAGGAGTTTATATACTAAGGAGATAGGAATGACAATCCTTTGAACTTAATGTCAGCCTTAGGAGTGAGATGGATGTTAAGGAAAGGATGCCAAGCATACCTAGCCTATATAATCGACACTGACAAAGAAGTTGCTATTCGAGACGAGAGCATTCCAGTGGTGGAGGAGTTCATGGATGTCTTTCTAGAAGATTTACCGGGATTAACCCCCGATCGCGAGATTGAGTTCAACATTGAATTGCTACCTGGTACGTAACTGATATCGATACTGCCATATCGTATGGCACCAATGGAGCTGAAGGAGTTAAAGATGTAATTTCATGATCTACTTAATAAGGGCTTCATTTGACCAAGTAGTTTGCCATAGGCTGCTCCAGTGTTGTTCGTGAAGAAGAAAGATGGCTCATTCTGAATGTGCATTGACTATCGCCAGCTTAACAAAGTCACTATGAAGAATAGATACCCATTGCCGAGGATCGATGATCTTTTTGATCAATTGCAAGGAGCTGGTTACTTCTCTAAGATTGACTTAACGTCTGGCTATTATCAACTAAAGATCCGAGGAGAAGATATCAACAAGACTGCCTTCCATACTAGATATGGACACTACGAGTTCCCAGTTTTGCCATTCGGTTTAATGAATGCTCCTGCTGCTTTCATGGTCTTGATGAATCAAGTATTCAAGCCATTCCTTGACAAATTCATGATTGTATTCATCGACGACATCCTGATTTACTCAAAGAATAAAGAAGAACATGAAGAACATCTGAGGATCATGCTTCAAATGTTGCATGAGCACTAACTCTATGCTAAGTTATCCAAGTATGAGTTTTGGATGGAGTCTGTCAAATTTCTTGGACATGTAATAAGTAAGGAAAGAATTCAAGTTGATCCTAAGAAAGTTGAAGCGGTAGCAAATTGGCCAAGGCCCACAATAGTCTCAGAAGTATAAAGTTTCTTAGGCTTGGCGGGATATTATCGTAGATTCGTACTGGACTTTTCTAAGATAGCAGCTCCATTGTCCAAGTTATCAAGAAAACAAGTTAAGTTCAATCGGGAAGAGTCATGTGAAAAGAGTTTTAAGAAGCTTAAGGAGTGTTTGGTATCGGTTCCAGTTTTGACATTACCAGAAGGAGAAAAAGGATTCATTGTCTATTGTGATGCTTCAAGAGTAGGACTTGGGTGTGTTTTAATGCAAAATGGTAAAGTCATCACCTATGCATCACGGCAACTAAAGAGACATGAAGTGAATTACCCTACTCATGATTTGGAATTAGCTACGGTAGTGTTCGCTCTAAAGATCTGGAGACATTACATGTGTGGGATGAAGTGTGAGATCTACATGGAGCATAAGAGTCTTTAGTACATCTTGAGCCAAAGAGACCTCAACTTAAGACAAAGAAGATGGATTGAACTGTTGAAGGATTATGACTATCAGATTCTCTATCATCCTGAGAAGGCGAACGTAGTGGCAAATGCCTTGAGTCGAAAGTCGATGGGAAGCCTAGCTCATGTGGATGTGAGAAAAAGGCCCATCGTGAAGGAACTAATGGAATTGTTTAATCAAGGATTGAAATTGGAGATTGTTGGATCAAGAGTTTTATTAGTTCATTTTCAAGTAAGGTCTAAGTTAATGGAAGAAATTAGGGATTCACAAGATAGGGACCCATACATGATGAAGTTGAAGGATGAGACGAGAGAAGGAAAGCACTATGAGTTTGAGGTAGTCAATGGAATTTTAAAGTGCAAGAATAGAGTATGTATGCTAGATGTGGATGGATTAAAGGAAAGGATATTAAAGGAGGCACATCAGACACCTTACTATGCTCATCCTAGAACTACCAAGATGTACCATGATGTGAAAGCTTATTATTGGTGGCCTGGGTTGAAGAAAGATGTGGCTAAGTTTGCAGCATGCTGCCTAACTTACCAGCAAGTCAAGTATGAACATCAGCGATCCTCAGGATTACTACAAGAGATTTGACTACCTGAATGGAAGTGGAAATGCATCACTATGGACTTCGTTGTTGGCTTGCCTAAAACCTCCAAGGGACATGACTTTGTATGGGTCATAGTGGATAGATTGACAAAGTCTGCTTATTTTCTAAGAGTTAAGACCACATATTCTGCAGCTTAGTATGCGCAATTGTATATAGATGAGATTGTGAAACTACATGGAGTGCCAATTTCTATCATCTTAGATCGAGGAACTCAATTCACCTTAAGGTTCTGGCAGAAGTATTAGGAACACAACTAGATTTTAGTACAGCGTTTCACCCTTAAATCGATGGCCAGTATGAAAGAATAATTCAGGCTCTTGAGGATATGCTAAGGATGTGACAAAGGTGGGATAAGTATTTACCCTTGATTGAATTCGCCTATAACAATAGCTATCATTCATCCATCAATATGGCGCCATACAAAGCATTGTATGGGAGAAGATGTCATTCTTTGATTTGTTGGATTGAACCTGGAGACAAGTATGTAGAAATCCCTGAATTACTTAAGAAGACCATTGAAAAAGTACCATTAATTCGAGATTGGCTGAAGACAGCGTTCAGTCGGCAAAAGAGTTATGCGTACCCTAAGCGAAATGAAATCCAATTTGTCGTGGGAGATCACACGTTCTTAAAGGTTTTTCCAATGAAAGGAGTTATGAGATATGGCAAGAAAGGGAAATTATCACCTCGTTTCATTCGTCCTTTTGAAATCTTAGATAAGGTTGGAGAAGTGTCTTATAGACTTGCCCTGCCTCCAACTTTGGCGCATGTGCATCTAGTGTTCCACATCTCAATGCTAAGGAAGTATGTATCAGATCCATCGCATGTTCTTTTACCTCCAGACATTACGTTAGATGAACAACTATCTTATGAGGAGTCACCGATAGCTATAGTGGATCAACAAGTAAAGAAGCTAAGAAATAAGGAGATACCCATGATTAAGGTTCAGTGGCGAAATAATGGAATAGATGAGTACACTTGGAAGCAGAGGAAGAGATGCGACAGAAGCATCCTTAGCTTTTCAAGAGAAACTAGGTAAAGATTTAAATTCGAGGATGAATTTCTTTTAAGGGGAGGAGAATGTAACAACCCACACCCACCCTAGGAATTTTTGTGAAAAATTGCTTGATTTAGAACTATTAAGGTTAAGTGTGTGCTTGTGTGGAAATTTATGATTTAAGTGATTGATGAGTATGTGGGATATTAGATTAATTTTAATATGTATAAAATGAGTTACTATTGTGAAATAAATGATTTACATGAAATGCATTTGCATAAAAGAATTTATTTTAGAATAAAATGAATTTTCATGCATAAGATAATTTTTAAGCATAAAATAATTTTATGAGTATTTTTAAAATATTTTAAAATAAATATTTTGGGGGAAATGTTACAGAATTAATAAGAAAAGTATTCTTTTTATTTTAAATTCTATTCAGCGCAAAAATTTAAATAAAAGCCCAAATACCCAAAACCCACTACACAAAAATCCTCATAACCTAGTTCATTAAGGGTATTAGTGGAAATTTCACTCCAACCCTAATATATATTCTAAATTTTGGCCAGGCCAAGGTTCTAGCAGCGTTTCTCTTATTCTTTCTGTATCTTGGCAGAAAATTCTCCCAAAATATTTCTCTCTACCGAAATTAAGAAAACACCTTTCCATTTCGCGATTTCTTGACCGTAATCATAAGTTTTTCTTCTCTTTCGATTTCTAAACTGATTTCTATGAAATAAATTATGGGAAAATTATTTTGAACTAGTTGATTACTGATTTTTATAGATTTAATTCTATTTGGGTGAGTTTTTGGGAGAGAAAATCTATTTTCTACTGAAAACATGATTCTTTCCGCGAGATTTCTCCAAAGGTGAATTCTATAACTTAAAATCACAATTTTTATGCATAAACATCATAAGAGGGGGGGGGGGGGGGGGGGCGGCGGGCAATGGGGGCAATTTGTTTATGGTTGTATTCTAAAGTAATTTTTGATTTGTTTTGATGGAAAATATTGAATTAAATAATATTTCTGCATATTTCTGTAATGACCGTAAAGTTTCAAAAAACAAAGGAGTTCAAGGTTTTTATGTTAGAACTTGGAAGTTGGAAAATATTATTCTTGAATGGACATATGGCTGCGAATTTGTATGAGGAAGTGTCTAATATGATATTTGTTTTGTTTAGATGAAAAATAATGATTTGAATCATGTGTCTGCTTATCACTGAAATGAACGAAATGCGCAAAAAGCGTGAAAACTCATGATTTTTCACCTAAGCCTTTAAACTTGGAATTTTTTTGTATAAATCCTATCAATGGCTGCTGAATCATGTAGGGATGTGTTCTAAACTGATATTTTCAATGATTGAATGAAAAATAATAATTTAAACAACCTGTTTACATATTTCTGAAATGACCGGAAAATACCCAAAATAAGAAAACTCATGGTTTTGTGCTCTATAATTCAAATGGTTGAATTTTTATGTATAAACAACACCAAGAGTAGCTGATTCACATGGATTTAAATTCTAAAATGATTTTTGTTGCATTTACATGAAAAATCTTGGTTCAGACCATGTTTTTACATATTTCTGAAATAGATGGAAAGTGTGAAAAGAAGAAGAATTTAGTTTTTACCTTGGTGATGCATTCGGCCAACATAAACATTTTTGTCCCAATGTTCATAAATTTTATGTGATGTGTTTTGATGATTTTTGACATGTATGTATGTATAATAAATGATAAAATTGTATGTTAGTTGAAGGTATGACCGTAGATAAGCTTAAATGCATTATGGTATACTTAAGGTATACTTAAGGAATCTTAACATTATATTGTGTTTAGAATGCAAATGTGGTTGAGAAATATGGAACTAGATATTATGATGACTTGATGATGAACATATGGTTATGAGTTGATGAAGTGAAAGGGATCATAAGAGTTAAGCATGACGCTTGAAAGGTAAATTATTAAGATGACATGTATGGAAGTGTAAAGTGAATGAAGATAATTGTTAAGGTGAATTGATATTGAGGTAATAATATTGTAATGACCTTAAAAAGTATTAATATGATTGTAATGTGATATCAAAAGAGCCTATAATGCCTAAGTATGCAAGACTTTCAAGGTCAACGTGTTATGTGCAAGTGATGAGTACACCTATGTGTGGACTCTAAGTGTATGTGTATGCTATATATGCATGGGGTAGTTATGAGATAGGAGCATCATAAGTAAATAAATACTAAGTATTAAATCAACTATTATGTTAGAGTTTGAGAAGCTTTAGAAGTGCAAAGGGGCTACGTATACTAGGAAGAAAGGAACCCCAAGGTGAGTAAACATCATATTCATTCTTTAAGAGTGAGTAAATGCCATATTCATGTTATAAGTGTGAACAACATCATGTTGTGTTATAAGAATGTGATATATTGTTATGTGAGCTTGTGTGATCTTTGAAACCCAAGTTCTTTCTATTCTAAATATTATTATATGATTTCTTTGACAAGCTTGGGTTGCCAAGGGACATTTGGTCCAAAACTATTTTGTTTATCCCAATGAGAATTTCTTGTGATTAACACCCTAACTTATATTCTTTCTGGAACTACACTATTATTGTATCTTTTGCTTGAAAGCTAAACCACTATTGTTATTGGAATACATGTTATTATTGCCTTATGTGATATTGTTAATTGTGATTACCATTAGCTCTAGCTATGGTACCTTTTACCCTTTATGCAGAATCCTTGTGCCGATGCGAGTAATCATCGGAACCTATGCACATGGTCTTAACCCGTTGGATAGGGGTAATGTATCCACCTCAGCTAGAAGGGGCGGTTCTAGCTGTGGAACCTGATCAGCTTTATGCCTTATAAGTGATAGGAGTTGGAATTTGGTATTGGCCACCTCTCTTTAAGTGTTCGAGTGATAGAGCAATAGCCTTCACTCATCATAAGTGATAAGTGTGATTTTTGCAAACTTGCCACATTGAACTGTTGCTAAGTTGCAACCTGATTCATGAATTTTATGTCATGAACTAAGTGTATAAGCTATGTGTTTCCTTTTCAAAGGAATATGTGATAATGTATATGCCTTTTCATTTACTCATTGAGATCATCTATCTCACCCCTTTTTCCTTGTGTGGTTCCAGGTGAGCGAATGTGAGGAGGCAAGGTGATGGCTCAAGCATTCTACTTCGCTTGGGGAATTCGTTGTCCAAGTTATCAATAAGACTATTTTTATGAATTCTTGTCATTAGAAGCTCCAAGAATGTTGATTGATACTTATTGATATATATTATTTTCCTTATGGATTTTATATGTAATGATTTATTTTAGACTTCCGCAATTTAAGGTATTCATCTAAATGTTTTAAACAAGTTATTGTAAGAGGTTTGGTAAGATCCTAGGCATGATTTGTTTATATGTAAGTGGGTTCTACGGGTGTGGGTGACCTTATGTCTCCCCATGTTCTAGGACCGTCATATCTCTAAGGTTGGGATGTGACACTTTTGCTTTAACACCTCCACAAAATAGATTTCCCTCTCTAAAGAAAATTTAGAGACTACAAGTACTTGCCACATACTTGATTATCTAACAAATATGCACTTAGAAAAAGTTGGCAAGGGTCTAAGATCAGTTGTGGCTAGGTGTTCATTTGATGGAATTTGGGGTATAGAAAGGGTGGTTATATAGATTGTGACTGGTTGATTTCTGTTCTCTTTAAAAGATGGGAGGGCTGGAATGATAGGGGAGATATGGTTGTCAACATGCATAGCAAGCTCCTCCATGTTCTTCCATATCTCACTATCATCAAAAGAAAGTTCTTCAACACTTGATTCCACTCCATTCATGTCCCATTGCTGGATTTGGGGTTGCTCACTTAAGTAATCATCCTGATCAACTTCTTTGTGTAGCATTCCCAAATTTACCTCACCATTCTCGTCTTCTTTATTTTCATCATCCCAAAACCAATTGATGGCAGTGGTCTTTTATTGCTCTTCTAGAATGGCTTTGGTTTCACTAGGCAAATTATCTTCAGGTCTCTCACTTAACAGTCTCAAAATTTGCCTAGCGAAATTCTCTAGATTGTGAAGAGAAGTTTGTTGGTGTTTCAAAGCTATCTTAATGCTTTGAAATCTTTTCTCTGTAGCTTCCACTAAAGTCACAAACATCTTTTCCAACCTCTGCTCCTCTTGTGCATGCTTATTATCCTCCAATGTCGTGTCCATTTCAAATTGAGTTGGGAAGCCAACTGCTAATGCCTCATTTCTTTTGTCCAATTCCCTAACCCAATTCTCCATAGACGCCGTGAATCTTTCTAATACAAGCTCAAGGGATGGCTTCTCTGTTGGTGCTTCCCATCTATATTCCTCTGGGAAATCAGTGTGATAGATGTACCCATGATCGTGATACTGATTTCCCTGGTATCCCTATTTTGTATTCGGGTAAAAGTTCCAGTCCTGATAGTTTTGATCTGCCATGGAGAAATTTTTTTCTTTTCTCTTTTTTTTTTTTTTTCTGGAAACACAAACTTAAAACAAAACAAAAACATAAAATAGAAAAAACAAATAAAATAGTAAAAATAAAACAAATAAAACAAGGAAAGCAAAAATAAAAACAAATACGAAAATATAAAGATAAAAACTAGATCAATAATCTTTATTAATATTGCTAATATTATAAAACTATCCCCAGCAATGGTGCCAAAAACTTGATGTGCCAAAACACACACTAACAAACTGCAAGTGTACAGGTCATTATCAAGTAATAAAATAGTGAGTATGAGTATCATCTCCACAAGGATAGTACATAGGTACTAGCACAAACTTCAACCATTGTCTAGCGAATAATTAAGATGAAGATTAATTAAACTAAGCTAAATTGACTAAGCTAACCTAAGAAAGCAAGTAAATGATATTGATGGAAATAATCTAGGCAAAGCTAATCTAAATATAAATCCCCCTAGTTGCTTATGCATATCAAACAATGGATTGAATTGGACTCTCACTAAATTAGATAAAAACCTTTCTCAAGTGATTAAATCCCTAACTTCCTAAGTATTATAGGGGAATCTCTTCTCAACCTATAATCAAATAGGAGCAGCATTAAGTTCAAGAGATTAACATCCAAAGAAGTTTTGTAGGTCTATCTCTAGCACCCAATCAACTCTCTATTCCTATGAGTGATCTATCTATATTAGGGTATCTCTACTCGTCTAATATAGGAACAATATCCAATCAACAAGCTAGCAATTACTAATTGGAATAATAAGATTTATCATGAAAATAAAACAACCAAAGATGAATTGATTAAAGTTTAAATCCTTCAATCTATACAATCAAAACTAGGGTTCATTACAAATAGAATTAGTTCATATTAAAATTGAAGAACAAACATGTAGAAAATAAAGGAGAAAGAAATCTCAAACAGATCTTGAAGATTTTTTTTTAAATCTTCTCTTCAATCTTCCACATCCACTTGGATCTTGGTCTTTGATTCGATTAAATCATCAATATCTTTAGCCTTCAAGCCTCTCCCATGACTCGAGGGCTTAGTCAACCCTTAAATCTTCATTTTTTTTCTCTATGGTGACTCTCCTCTGGTTTTCTACGTCAGTTTCTTTTTATAGGCATGATTCTAGGTTCAAGACACGACCAGTGACACGGCCGTGTGTCTGGGCGTGTCGACGCTATGGCTGTGTACCACGGTCATGTCTCAAGCCATGTGAAGCTACTGGAAATATTGGAATTGGCACTAAATGACATGGGTAGTTACATGGCCATGTCACAGAGATGAGCTTCAATCCTTTGCTCATTTTCTTCTGTTTTCACTTATTGGCTTTGTAGCTTCTTCATAAATTGATCCATAGCCCCTAAAAACATAAAAGAACTCTGGAAAGGCACTAAACAAATAAATCAAACTCAATTTAAGGATAAAATACATTAAGAGCAAGGGGTAAAATGTAGTTAATTAAACACTTATCAGTGTACTTTTCCTATAATCCATAAGAGTTAGAGGAAAGATCCCTTGATTTTAATATTTTTAACTTGTAATAGTTTTAAGTAGTTTTCCCTTATTTTTGCATGTCTTGTAATTATCATTATGTCATATTTGTCATGCATTACACGAGTAACATTTGTTTCATGCATCATATTATATCTGTTCATGCATGCATAAAATCTCTTTTTTTACAAAAGCTATTTTGTATTTAAGCCAAACTAATTTTTTATATTGTTTTAACCAAAACCTAGTCCCCAAGCCCTCTTGGTCATTCGAGGATTAATGCTTTTCCTTAGGATAAATGGTATAATTTTGGAGTCAATCATAATCGGGTTTTTCCTTTAATTTTCCCAACTAAAATAAACAAAATTAAAGTTATGACTCCTTTTGCAAATTACAACTTACAAAATATAATTTTCTGAACTTATAGCAAGTTCCAATTGTGATGTTTCTCCCAAATGGGCATTTTCGATTCTCTTTAGTGGATCGGACCGGGTGCTTGGGTGAGGCCTTATAGTTGGCGACTCCACTGGGGACTTCAAAATCTTTTTCAAAATGAAAGATGAAAGTGGATTACTCTTAGTAAAACAAAAATTTGGCTTTTTAGTACAAAGTAGCTTTTCATGCATCACTATATTGGGCTCCTTGTCCAAGATAGAAAGTAACATCTTGTGGGCAACCTTCTTTAGGTCTGCTTGCCGATAGTGAAATCATCTGGCCCATGATGTATCTTCTAATCCTTTTAGAGGTGTAACGAATATGCAAGTACCATTGGACCCACGCGAGGCTCCTTGACTCACATGTGGTTAGGTATATCGCATCTCTAGTGTGATGGGTTCCTTTCAAACCACCCTTGCCCTTTCATATAATGACTCATAAAACCTTTCTTTAGCATTGTATGAACCATAATACTAAACTTGGTATTTCATAAAAACCTTTTTCAATCATTCATTCATACATGCATGCATAGATTGAACCTTGTGAAGAGTCTAAAACCTATCCAAACACCTTCACACCTAAAACCCATGGTCAAAATCCAAAACCCATGGTCCACCTAAACCCATGGTCAAAACCCAAAATTCATATTCCACCTAAACTCATGGTCAAAACCCAAAACTCATGGTTCACCTAAAACCATAGTCCAATCCTACCTAAACCCATGTTAAACTCATGGTAAAAATAAACCCATATATGGTACCCCCATCCAAATCCACAATCCTTGTCTAAGCTAAACACTAACCTAGCTCTACCTTCATAATTCTTATCCAAGCTGAACACTAATCTAGCTTTCATCTTCCACAATTCTTACCCAAGCTAAATACTAACCTAGCTTTCATCTTTCACAATTCTTACCCAAGCTAAACACTGATCTAGTTTTATCCTCAACAATCCTTACCAAAGCTAAACACCAACCTAGCTTTACTCTTATCCTTAATCATTACCCAAACTAAATGCTGACTTGGTTTCATCTTTTACATTACTATCCAAACCCATGCTTCTATTTAAGCTTATGGTCCAGTCCACCATTATCCAACTATCACCAAACCCATGGTCCACCCAACCTCTAAATCCATGGTACATCTATAACCCAATTGCAAAACCCATGGTCCCTCCATCCTTAAGCCCATACTAAACCATCCATAAATTGCAAATCCAGTTACTTGAGTCTAAACTTTAACTTAGCCTTCTTAACTAAACTTTGGTTCCTCAAAAACTAAAATTTGACCTAACTACTCAAAGCTAAAAATTTGGCCTAGCTACTCAAAAGCTAAAATCCAACCTAGCTACTCAAAAGCTAAAATCTGACCTAGCCACTCAAAGCTAAAATCTGACCTAGCCACCCAAAGCTAAAATTTGACCAAGCTCCCCTAGCTAAATACCTACCTAGCTAACATCACACACCTCTATCGTCCTTTTTTTCATACCCTATCAACCTAGCCATAAGACAGAATCATCCATTACTCATAAGCCCAACATCCTTAACATAATACCATAAACCCAATACCTTTGGCCCAACACACTACCTTAAACATAATACCTTTGGCCCCAACACAATACCTTAAGCCCAATACCTTTGGCCCTATACACTATCTTAAGTCCAATACCTTTGGTTCAACCCGATACCTTTAGCTTGAGACCTTAACCTGTGCAACATTAGGAAATCATCAAAAGCTCAAATGCAATTAGCTTACAACATTAATGGAAGACTTTTTCCTCAAAGTGTGCATGCCCATCTCATTGCTTCTTTTCCAAGCACTTACCTTATTCTTTTACTTGGTTTTAAAGGTACCAATGGCAAGCCGGACTGATATGGAAGCTATAACCAACCTACTCAAGAGGCAAGAAGAGAACCTTCAAGCTATTCTTATCTCTGTCCTAGACACTCAATGAGCCAATTTCAATCAGTCTTTAGCTAGCCAACAATCCAGTTTTAATAATGCCCTAATCCATCTTACTTCTACTTTCACTAATGCTTTGAGTTTCCAATGCTAACTTATCATGATGAAGTGAGGGGAATGTTGAACCAAGCTAAGCCCATCAATGCTGCACCTACCATTGACATGACCTATAATTTTACATCCTCAATCTTAAACACCAACGCCATTATAGCCTCAGCCATGCCATCAGTCTTAGATACTAACCTTGCCTCTTCTTTGAATCATTTTCAAAGCAAGGAAAACCCCACCTCTTCTACTATCAAAAGACCTTTAAACCTCAACATTGATGCACTAGAGCAAACCCTCACAATGGAAAAAGGGTGCAAGAAGATCAATACCTCCACTGCCCTTGCCTCTACTGAATGAAAGGATATGGACGCCTATACTCCCCTTATTGATGTCGAGCCAGAGAGTATAGAGGTAGCTGGCATGACTAGTAGGCAACCCTTGAAATCTCAACGAAGGGCTTTCACAGATTTGGGAGTTCCATTAGCAATGGTTTATAAGAAGGCTTTGAAGGCAAGAATGGTAAAACCTCTGGAACCAAGAGTCCCTCCTAATCCCTTGCCAAAGAGCTATCACCCCAATGAGTATTATGAATATCATCAAGGAATGGGGCACCAAATCAATGCATGTAAGGCTTTAAAACATAGAATCCAAGATCTGATTGATAGTGGAGATATTATCCCCCTAAAGTAAGACCCAAGACCTTAATTCAACCCTGAGTAACATAACACGAAAGAGTTCAAGCCTAGCTAATCTGACAAGTCTGAGGTTGAAATCTAAATCTAAGTATGAGTCTAAGCCTAAGCCTAAAAGTCTGAGTCTAAGTCTGAGTCTGAGTTTTTCATTTTATTTTATTTTGTCAACCATATCAATCCTTTTTTTTGTTATTTTATAATAAAATTTCTTTTATAGTAATGCATCTATGTTTTCTTTTCATTATTTATGCATTAACTTTCTTATCTTCCTTGATTGAGTCTAACACAGATGAGTTTAAAAAAAAAAAAAGAAGAAGAAAAAGAAAAAAAGAAAAGAAAAGAAAAGAAAATGAAGAAAAAAGGGGTAAAGATTAAATCCGCCATAATCAAAATGTGGGGTGTCCTCATTCTCTCGAATCAATAAACACTTCACAAGCTCCTAACCAAAGAAGGACCTCTCATCAAATAGTCGAAGCACAAGGAGTAAAAAAATGTAATTACCTATTGCACAATTGGGTAATCAAATGATGCACCTTAACAATGGGTAATGAGTTCAAAGAAGACCTCTGTCAAACCCAGAATTCAAAGATTAGAGCCTCTCAACATGAAGAAAAATAGCAAATCATGGTGGAATGCTTTCTCCCAAATTTCATTGATCTAAGCTCGCTAAATTGAAAATCTAGAAGGGTAGCTTAGACTAAAGTTAAAGCTAAAAAAAAAAAGGAGAGAGAGAGAGAGAGAGAGAAAGAGAGAAAGCTCATCCAAGTCACCTTCCCTCATGTCCAAAGTTGTTAAATTATCAATTCATCTCGTCTCATGTCTCCAAAGTCATCCTTCCTCATCAAATGCTCATTTTTTAAAGTTATGCTGCCTTCTATGCCCTTATCTTACAATGGGGCCATATCTTCCCAGAACGTTATCATTTGTTGTCAGTCCATCCCATCACTTAGTTAATACCTCTAGTCCATCACATCCCTATCTCTCATTTGGGACCATGATCCCTAAGTTGTCTTCCTCCACTAGCCCTTTAGCCATTCCTAAGGGCTCTTTGTTTTAGCTAGTGCAATTAGTGTGCCATTGTCACATCCCAATCTTATGAGATACGACGGTCCTAAAACATGGGGAGACATAAGGTCAGCCACACCCGTAGAACCCATTAACATATAACAATCATGCCTAGGATCTTACCAAACCTCTTTCATTAACTCATTTAAAAATGTTTAGATAAATACCATAATTTGCGGAAGACTTAAATAAATCGTTACTAAAAAATTCCATAAGGAAAGTAATATAAATCTCTATAAGTATCAATTAACATTCTCGGAGCATCTAAAGACAAGACTTCATAACATAGTATTATTGATAACTCGGACAAGGAATTCCCCAAGCGAAGTAGGATGCTTGAGCCATCACCTTGCCTCCTCACATTTGCTCACCTGGAACCACACAAGGAAAAGGGGTGAGATAGATGATCTCAATAAGTAAACAAAAAGGCTCATACATTATCACATATTCCTTTGAAAGGAAACACATAGCTTATACACATAGTTTATGGTTTATAACTCATGAATCAGGTTGTAATTTAAGCAAGGTTCAATTTAGCAAGTTTGTATAAATCACACTTATAACACTTATAGAGTGGAGACACTACTCAATCCACTCTAAACACATCGAGGAGAGGTGGCCTTTGCCAAATTCCAACTCCCATCACTTATAAAGCATGAAACTGATCAGGCTCCATGGCTAGAACCGCCCCTTCTAGCTAAGGTGGATACACTACCCCTATCCATCGGGTTAAGACCATGCGCACAGGTTCTGATGATTACCCGCATCGGCACGAGGATTCTGCATAAAGGGTAAAGGTACCATAGCTAGAGTTATTGGTAAACACAATTAACAATATCACATATGGCAACAATAACATGTATTTCAATAACAATAGTAGTTTGGCTTACAACAATAATACAATAAAAGTGTAGTTCCAGAAAGAATACAAGTTAGGGTGTCATTCACAAAAAGTTCTCATTGGGTAACAAATTAGTTTTCGACCAAATGTCCCTTGGCAACCCAAGCTTGACAAAGAAATCATATAATAAAATAAAAATGGAAAGAACTTGGGTTTCAAAGATCACAAAGGTTCACATCACATATCACATAACACAACATGATGTTGTTCACTTTTGTAATAAGAACATTTCGTTTACTCACACTTGTAGAACGAATTCAATGTTTACTCATACTTGTATCAAAAGCATTGGGTTTACTCACCTTGGGGTTCCTTTGCTCCTAGTACTCGTAGTCCCCTTTGCACTTCTAAGGCTCCTCAAACTCTAACATAATATTTGATTTAATACTTAGTATTTATTTACTCATGATGTTCCTATCCCATAACTACCCATACACATATAGAATACACATTAGAGTTCACTCATAGGTGTACTCATCACTTGTACATATCACGTTGACTTAAGAGTCTTGCATACTTAGGCCTTATAGGCTCACATGAAAACACATTGCAATCATATCAATACCTTTTTAAGGTCATCACATTATCATTACCTCCATATCAATTCACTTATCAATTATCTTAGTTCACTTTACACTTCCATACATGTCAACTTAACAATTAATCCTTCAAACATCATACTTAGCTCTTATGATCCCTTTTTACTTTATTAAATCATAACCATATATTCATCATCAAGTCATCATGACATCTAGTTCCAAATTCCTCAATCACATTTGCATTCTAACCACAATATGACATCAAGATACCTTAAATATACCTTAAATATACCAAAACACATTTAAGCTTATCTAGGATCATATCTTCAATTAACATGCAATTTTCATCATCTACTATACATACATACATGTTAACAATCACCAATACATATCACATAAAATTTTTAAACATTTGAACACAATTGTTCATGTAGGCCGAATGCATCGTTAAGGTGAAAACCAAATTCTTCTTCTTTTCGTGTTTTCCATTTATTTCAGAAATATGTAAAAACATAGTTTAAACCAAGATTTTTCATGTAAACATAACAAAAATCATTTTAGAACTCAAATCCATAAGAATCAGCCACTATTGGTGCCATTGATATATAAAAATTCAATCTTTTGCATTATAGTGCACAAAACATGAGTTTTCTTGTTTTCGGTATTTTCCGGTCATTTTAGAAATATGCAAACAGGTTGTTTAAACCATTATTTTTCATTCAATCATTGAAAATATTAGTTTAGAACACATTATCTCACAAATCGGCAGCCATAGGTAAGCTTTATATAAAAAAAATTCCAAGTTCAAAGGCTTAGGTGAAAAATCATGAGTTTCCGCGCTTTCCGTGCATTTCGTTTATTTCAGCGACAAACAGACACATGATTCAAATCATTATTTTTCATCTAAACAAAACAAATATCATATTAGAACATCAATTCACATAAATCAGCAGCCATGTATTCATGAAAGAATAGAATTTTCTAATTTCCAAATCCTAACACGAAAATCTTAAATTCCTTTGTTTTTCGAAAATTTTCGGTCATCACAGAAATATACAAAAATATTATTTCATGCAATATTTTTCATCAAAACAAATCAAAAATTAGTTTAGAATGCAAATAAACACAAATTGCCCCCCGCCCCCCCCCTCCCCTTATGATGTCTATGCAAAAAAAATTGTGATTTTAAGTTATAGAATTCACCTTTGGAGAAATCTTGCGGAAAGAATTGTGTTTTCGGTAGAAAATAAATTTTCTCTCCCAAAAATTTACTCAAACAGAATTGAATATATAGTAATCAGTAATCAAACAATTCAAAATAATTTTCCCATAATTTATTTCATAGAAAACAGTTTAGAAATCGAAAGAGATTAAAAACTTACGATTACGGTCACGAAATCGCGAAATGGTAAAGTGTTTTCAATATTTCGGTAGAGAGAATTATTTTGAGAGGTTTTTCTGTCAGAATACAGAAAGAATGAGGGAGTGGCTGCTGGAAAACCCTTGTTGGCCAAAAATTTGAATATATATTAGGGTTGGAGTGGAATTTCCACTATTACCCTTAATGAAATAAGTTAGGAGCATTTTTGTGTAGTGGGCTTTTGGGTATTGGGCCTTTTTCTTTAAAAATTTCGGCTGAAGTGTTTAGAAATAAAAATAATATTTTTCTTTTTTAATTCTGGAATATTTCCCTCAAAATATTTATTTAAAAATATTTTAAAAATACCCATAAAATTATTTTATGCTTAAAAATTATTTTATGCATGAAAATTTATTTTATTTAAAATAAATTCTTTTATGCAAATGCACTTCATGTAAGTCATTTATTTCACAATATCAACACATATTATGCATATTAAAATTAATTTAATATGTCACATACTCATCAATCACTTAGATCACAAACATTCACACAAGCACACACTTAACCTTATAGATTCTAATTCAAGCAATTTATCACGAAAATTCCTAGGGTGGGTGTGGGTTGTTACAACCATCAAGTCAAATCAATTAAGTATCACTCCAAGAGTCTCTTCAATCTCAAACAACTAGAAAGCTTGACTTGCTCTTTTCCATTATTTATGCTAGAAAAAGCAAAACCATACAACCTTCATGATTCTTTTCAGAAGTTTTAGCCTACCTTTAAACCATTCCTGAACTTTTCTATCCTAAGCCTCATTTGCAAATCATACCATCATTTCAAGCTCAAGCCATGTACCACCCTTCTTTTTTTTTTTTTGGCAAAATCTCATCATGGGCAGAACCAAAAATCCCAAGTCTCTCAAGACTCATTATCTTTGAATCCAGTTTCATTGGCAAAATCAGAATTCAAGGCATATCACCTAAAGCCTATCATCATCAGGTTGATTAAGAAGGACTCAAACTAGTCAAGGTCCATCTCATGCATTTTTGGCAAATATCTCATGATCTTTGAAAGATTAAATCAACAAAACACATAATCCTTGAGAATCAAAGCCTCTTAAAGCCTGCAAACTATTCTAATGCAACCATGTTAAAGGGCAAACCCTTACCCATGAGCCTATGGTATCCTTATGACCAAAGCCTATAGCACCATACCTAAGCCAAAGCCAGCCATCCAAAGCACCCTCATAGAAAACTATCCTCAACACCTAGAAGCCTTCACCTTAAAGCCCAGATTTAGAAGCCTTCACCATGAAGCCCAAAACCAAAAACTTTCACCATGAAGCCCAAATCTAGAAGCCTTTACCATGAAATCCAAACCAAGAAGCCTTCACCATAAAGCTCACTCCCAAAAAAAAGAAAAAAAAAGCCTTTACCATAAAGCCCTCTCTTAAAAGGCCTTCATGATCTCCTCTAAGGCAAAATCTAACTAAGCCTTCCAAATTGATCGCCTAGCTTGACCTTTCCTCTAAGCCAAGATTAACCTCTTAGGTGTAGCATCCTAACCTGATCTCTCTAATAAAATCTTAAAAAAAAAAAATTGGCCACTAAATGAACTCACCAAAAGGCCATAACTTAACCGAGCATCTAATATGATCTCTTACAAAGCCAAACTAGACTAAGCTTCCAAATGAACCTAGCTGAACCTAACTTAGCCTTTTAAACAAATCTCCCCTAAAGCCAAAACCAGAAGGCCATAACTAACCAAGCCAATTACCAGACCTAACCTTTCCTAAAGCTATACTTGACCTAAACCTTATCATCTCAAAGGACTTGACCCCCCTATTCAAGCTTTCCAATTTAGCCTTAAGCCAAACACTATTGCAAACTGAACACACCTAAACCCTGCTCGACCTCTTCCAGCCATACTTGGTTTAACATCCCAAAGTGACTTTAATAATAGCCATTGACCAACTAGCCTCATACCTGACATGCCCATTTCACCTCTAAGCTAGCCGATCAGCCAAAAAAAAACCAAACTGCTTTCCTTTATCATCCTAAAGTGGGGGCACCTCCCTTCCAAATATTCACCTTTCCAAAGTGAGGGCATCTTTCTCCCAGAAGCTTGGCACTCGCTTACCAAACTGACCCTTCATAGGTTCAAGGTATCCAATCATTGCATAGTCAGATGCATTTCACATTAGAATAAGTTGTAAGTCATACTTCCAAATCAAAATAGATCATCTATTTCCTACCAGACAGGGTCGTCATCATTCCTACCATACAAGAATATAATTTTTTAGCTCCTACCAGAAAGGACAACCTTAGGATTCATACCTTAAACTTGAATTAGGTATCTCTTTTAATCATACCATCTTAGGATAGCCTTAGGATTCATACCTTAAATTTGAATTAGATATCACTTTTAATCGGACTCATCTTAGGATAGCCTTAGAATTCATACCTTAAATCTGAATTAGATATCCCTTTTAATCTGACTCATCCTATGATAGCCTTAGGATCCATACCTTAAATCTGAATCAAGTATCTCTTTTAATCATACCATCCTAGGATAGCCTTAAGATCCATACCTTAAATCTAAATCAGGTATCCCCTTTTAATCGGACTCATCCTAGGATAGCCTTAGGATCCATACCTTAAATCTGAATTAGATATCCCTTTTAATCAAACTCATCCTAAGATAGCCTTAGGATTCATCCCTTAAATCTGAATTAGGTATCTCTTTTAATCAGACTCATCCTAGGATAACCTTAGGATCTATACCTCAAATCTGAATTAGATATCCCTTTTAATCATACTCATCCTAGGATAGTCTTAGGATTCATACGTTAAATCTGAATTAGGTAACTCTTTTAATCAAACCATCCTAGGATAGCCTTAGGATTCATACCTTAAATCTAAATTAGGTATCTCTTTTAATTAGACCATCCTAGGATAGCTTTAGGATCCATACCTTAAATCTAAATTAGGTATCTCTTTTAATCATACCATCCTAGGATAGCCTTAGGATCCATACCTTAAATCTGAATTAGGTATCTCATTTAATCAAACCATCCTAGAATAGCCTTAGGATTCATACCTTAATTTAATCAGACCATCCTATGATAGCCTTAGGATTCATACCTTAAATCTAAATCAGGTATCTCTTTTATTTGAACTCATCCTAGGATAGCCTTAGGATCCGTACCTTAAATCTGAATCAGGTATCTCTTTTAATCAAACTCATCCTAGGATAGTCTTAGGATTCATACCTTAAATTTGAATTAGGTATCTCTTTTAATCAGACTCATCCTAGGATAGCCTTAGGATCCACACCTCAAATCTGAATTAGGTATCCCTTTTAATCAGACTCATCCTAGGATAGTCTTAGGATTCGTACCTTAAAACTGAATTAGGTATCCCTTTTAATCAGACCATCCTAGGATAGCCTTAGGATTCATACCTTAAATCTAAATTATGTATCTCTTTTAATCAGACCATCATAGGATAGATTTAGGATTCATACCTTAAATCTAAATTAGGTATCTCTTTTAATCAATCCATCCTAGGATAGCCTTAGGATTCATACCTTAAATTTTAATTCAGTATCCCTTTTGATCAGGCCATCCTAGGATAGCCTTAGGATTTATACCTTAAATCTGAATTAGGTATCCCTTTCGATCAGACCCATCCTAGGATAATCTTAGGATTCATACCTTAAATCTGAATTAGGTATCCCTTTTAATCAGACCATCCTAGGATAGCCTTAGGATCATTTCACCCATAAATGTTTAGATCATCTAGGCATCCCATGGTTCCTTTCTTTCACCACTTTTTAAAAATCAACCATTTTCACCTAGACATGTCTAGACGCTGACTTAGGCATCCATTTGGTTCATCTTACCATCCCTCATTCTAGGGTTCACTATCATCAAAATCACCTTTTGCTCAAAGCTAATCCTGATGAGGGGGTAGATGTGAACCCTCAAATTTGCACCCTTAGGATCCGACTGTAGCTTGACACTTGTTAAAATTCATGCGCTACGCATACGACGGTCCTACTAGCTGGTTAGTGGGCAGGGTCAAGGGGGTAGCACCCTATTGAAAAAAAAATCTTGAAATTTGCACCTTCAAACGATTAGCACTTGATTATGAACCCATAGAATCAAACTGGGCTCAAATCAGATAAAAAATGGATGAGAACGGGTTGAAAAACAAACTGCTGTAGCCCGTGGACTCGTTGCGGTAACTCACAGTGGGCTGCAGTTATCACAGAGGTCCCTGCAATAGCCAATTGGCTACAATAACATGCCCTATGATAACCGCAAAGGCTTTACGGTTATCACAGGCATCACTCCAGTTACCGCAATGTGCCCCTTTAGAATCCTGCACGGAAACTGTGAATTTTTAGCCCCAAACTCTTCCTATAGCTATATGGCACCTCCTAATAACATGAACACACAATTACATGCTTTTATACTCTTCATAAAGCTTTCTAAACCTTATTTCTAAGCTTTCTAATCATCAAAACTCTTTTCCTAAACCTCCAAATCTCTAAAATCTCATTTCAAAACCTCCTCATCACATAAAACCCTATTCATAAGTTTCCTAATCATCTTAAAACCCTCTTCACAAGCCTTCTAATCACCTCAAGTTCCATTCTTGAACTTCCTAATCAAGAAAATGTTCAATTCAAGCCATTTATTTCAAAGAGAATTCGTGGTTCTCAAACAAAGGTGTTATCCAAGTCCCTCCAAAAGAGTTCACACTATTCAAGAGTCCTTCTTCCAAAAGGAGTACTCGTGATATCCCGAGGTGAAGGTGGAACTTAGATCCAGTGCTAAGCTCGCTCCCTACGTTCCTTGCTCACGGATGCCAAAGATAAAAGTTCTTTCCTTTTCATTTTCAATTTCAATTTCAAGATCTAAATCTAAAAGGATCTAATTTTTTTGCTAATTAAAATCTGACCTAATTAACAAATCTCTAAGCCCTTTAAAAATCAATCAAAATATGATAACAAAGGCTATGACTTAAAACCCCTCCTTTGTAAGAAGGAAGAACTGTGTGGGGTTTGATTCCCATTCAAAGGGATACGCAGGCTTACCGTCTCTAAGGCATTCAACTTCGCTAAAATTAACAACTTCTTCTCTCTATCACCTTCTTCACATAGTTTAGGATTGAAATTACTTTTCTTAAATAAAAGTCAAAATTTTAATTCTTTTTATTATAATTGTTTTAATACTCTCTTTCTTATTTTAGCTATTTAGATTATATTTGGGGAATGTGTGCTTTTCCTAGAACCCATAAAGGCTAGAGCAAAGATCCTTTAATTTTGATATTTTTAACTTGTAATAGTTTTAAGTAGTTTTCTCTTAGTTTTGCACGTCTTGTAATTATCATTATCTCATATTTATCATGCATTGCACGAGTAACATTTGTTTCATGCATCATATTATATTTGTTCATGCATACATAAAAATTCCTTTTTTTATAAAAGCTATTTTGTATTTAAGCCAAACTAATTTTTTATATTGTTTTAACCAAAACCTAGTCCCCGAGCCCTTTTTTTGTCATTCGAGGATTAGTGCTTTTCCTTGGGATAAATGGTATAAGTTTGGAGTTAATCATAATTGGGTTTTTCCTTTAATTTTCCCAACTAAAATAAAAAAAATTAAAGTGGCGACTCTCTTTGCAAATTACAACTTACAAAATATAATTTTCTGAACTCATTGTGAGTTCTAATTGTGATGTTTCTCCCAAATAGGCATTTTCGATTCCCTTTAGCGGATTGGATCGAGTGCTTGGGCGAGACCTCACAGTAACTCTTGTATATCATAATACATAAATAGACTCAGACAAGGAAATCCCCTAAGCAGTGTGGATTGCTTGAGCTATCACCTTTCCTCCTCATAATGCTCACCTAAAACCACAAGAAAAGGGGTGAGATAGATGATCTCAATGAGTAAACAATACAGTTTAAATAATAACACATATCTTTTGGTGATTAATTAAAAAAAAAGATTAGTTAATTAAATTAAGTTAGGATGGGGTAATTAATTAATTAAGAAGATTATTTTATTAATTTAGAGAGAGTAATTGAAGGGAGAAGAAGAGAGGAATTTGAGAATAGCAATCTACTCAAATTCAAGGGTTGAAGAAAAATAGAGGAATGAAGGGCCTATTTATAGGCAAATGGGGTGAGAGGTAGTTTAGGAAAATGAAAAGGGAAATTACAAGAAGGGTAGGGTTGAAAATGGGTGAAAATTGGGCTAAAAAAGACAATTTTGCAATTTTTTGTGCATAGGAAGGAACCAGTTGCTAGAGTGTATGGCAAATCTCCTTTTTTTGTTTTTTTTTTTAGAGATTGATGTCAGTTTATATTGGAAAATGAAGCATCTGGAGTAATGATTTTGAAGGATAAAATTTTCTTTCCAAGGCAGCACCTTGCTGTACCAGTTTTTTACAATGCACTAAACATAGCAAGTGTTAAGCTGTGGCCAAATGATGAGTGCAAAATTAAGGGTTCACAGTCAGCAGCTCATCCCCTTTTTGCCTTAAAATTTTGATTTCACCCTTTTCTAGCTCTTTTCAACCCTATCCTTTTGGTTTTTTCACTTTTCCTCTTTCTAAACTGTCCTCACCTCACTTTGCCTATAAATAGGCTTCCATTTCTTCATTGCTCTTCACCCCAAGAATTAGTGTTGATAGGCTATTCATTAATTCTCTTCTTTCTCTCCCTTTAATCAATCTCATTTTTAATTAATTAATTAGTCATTTTAATTAATTAATTAATCCATTCTTAATCAAGTTAGTTTATCTTTTTAATTAATTAATTTTTTAATCACATCACTCAATTAATTAATTAATCAATCTAATCCTTTGTTCTCATCCACTCTCTTTAAGTAGGATCCATGCCTCTGACACTGATAAGATGGAACTTTAGTCTGGTAAAACCCTCCATCCATCTCACCCATAAAAACCAAAGGTATAATATTTTTCCTCACTCATACAACCCTAAATTAATCAATCTAATTAATCCCTAAACTCCCCACTTAATTGTGGAGTGAACTATATGTGTTTTGATTCCTATTCGATGGGATATGTAGGCACGTTTGGAATCTCCAAATGTCAAATTCAAATCCTAAATTAATTCCTTTTTCGCTTTATGAAATAATCTATATTGGTATTTTCACTTTAGAAGGGAATTTTATGGCCTTCCTAGAACCCACAAGGGCTAGAGAAGGCATCCCATCATTTTATTTATATAATTAGTTAACTTAATTATTTTAGAGTTAAGGAGCAATTAAGTGATTCTCCTAGTATTCATAAAGACTAGCTAGAACACTCTCTTTAACTTGTGATTATTTTACTTTGCTTGCTTTACTTAATTTCCTCATACATTTATTATTATGCCATGCTCATGCATTTTAATTATTATTTTATAATTATGATTCATGAAATTGATTTTTTAAGTCAAATTAAACTTAGAAGCCAAATTTAGATTATTTAAAACCAAAAATCTAGTCCCCAAATCCTTTTTAGTTTCAAAGACTAATGGTACATTAATTCAAAATTAACGAATTGGAATTGTAAGTTAGGTTTTTCTTTAATTTTCTCATTTAAAATAAATTAGGGTGATGACTCCCAAAGCATTTTCAAAATCAAACCATTCAAGCTCAAGTGCTTGAACCATGAGTCTGAACCCAATTGAGCATTCTGATCCCCTCTTTAGTGGATCAGATCAAGCTCCAGAGAGGCCTCACAGCTAGCAACTCCATTGGGGACTAGTTGCCACCTTTTAAATTAAAGGAAAAAAAATAAAAGGATTACTATTTGGTTGAGATTTTTCTCAAAAATAGTCTCCATTTGACTCATTAAGTTTAATTTGGTTTTCATGTATCACTTTGCATAATGAAGGCTCTTTGCCTAATCCTATTATTAGAAAAACTTTTGGATGGCGAGTAATATTGGCTTGACAACTCTCTTTGAGTATCTTAAGAGATAGCAAAGGCATTCTACCCTACAATGAATCCTTGATCTTTTTGGTGGTGTAACGAGCAATCAGTACTGTTTGACCCACGTGAGACTCTTTGACTCATATGTGGTTAGGTATATCAATGCTCTAATGGGATGGGGACCCTAAACCAAACCACCCTTTACCCTTATACATGTAATTGCCCTAATGTTAACCCTAGGGTTCCATGTATTAGAATAATAAAGATGTTTGTGCATATGCCCATGAAACCTTTTTCGGCATGCATCATGATATTATCATTTATACATAACATAAGAAACTCAAAAATAAAAGCCCAAATACCTCAAACACCACCATCACCCTAAATACATAATCACACACTCACCAATTTCTATAATCCTCTAACCAACCAAACAAAAGGGAATCCTTTTTCCAACATACCATTACACCTGTATACACCTTTTTTTTTTTTCAAATGTAAATTCTTACCCTTTATTTTTTCCTTCCTTTTTCAAGGTATCGATGGCCAACACTTCTAGCCCCTTCAACCAGGAAGCCATAAGTATTTTTTTCACTACCTCAAAAAGCAAGAAGAGACATTCCAAATTGTACTCACTACTACTCTTAAAACCCAAGCTAACTCTTTTACCAATGTTCTTAATGCCCAGTCCACCAACTTCACTAATAACCTTAACTCTCAATGCTAGTCCATCATTAATGAGGTCAAGGAAATTACCAATGCCACTATTACTCCTCCTTCCTTTTGTGTTGACCTTACTTCCACTCAATCTAGAACTAGCTATGCCCCCACTTTCACTCCTTCTATTATCAATCTCATCAATTAAGGGAAAACACCTGAGATTCCTACCTTTCCTACTTTAGATCTAAATGCCACTATACCCTCTCCCAATGTGAATCCTTTTCAAAGTGGAGATTTCTCTAGCTTCCTTGAAGTTAAGAAACTAATAAAGAAATTTGAGGCCATAGAGAGGACTATCAAGAACATAAATAAGCATGAAGATATGATAGATATCAACTCTTTAACTCTCTTTCCAAATGCATAAGTTCCTCCAAAGTTTAAGATGCCTGTCATGGATAGGTTCAATGGCACTACTTGCCCAAAAACCCATCTTAAGATGTACATAAGTGCCATGAGACCATTTAGTGTGGATGACAAGCACCTTGCTTAATTATTCCAACAATATTTGACCGGAGCCATAATTAAATTGTTGCTAGATCTTGATCAAAACCATAAGAAAACTTGGGATGATATATGTAATGCATTTGGAAAATAGTACCACTATAAGATTTAAATGGACGTCACCTATAAGGATCTAGAAATAACCAAGCAAGTTTAAAGAGAATCCTTCACCACGTTCCTTACAAGATAAAGGACAAAAGTGACCTAAATGGTGAACCATCCATCTAAGGAAGAACAAATTGACGTCATCATTAAGAACCTCCTTCCCCAATAAAAAAAACTCATTTGCAAATGCAGTATCTTCTGTACTTTAAGGCTTTCATTACTACTACCTTTAAAATTAAGGATTTGATCTAGTCATGACAAATTAAAGATGAATCCTCTAACTCGAGATACCGCAAGAACACTAATCATACATCTAATTTCACTCTCTCTACTGCTCATAAAGGATGATAAAGTAAATGATACTTCCTACCACCAACTCATAAGGTTGAAAAGAAGGACCTTTTCAGAGTTAGGCATGCCTTTGAGCACAATTTATAAAAAGGATTTGGAGGATCACCTTGTCAAGCCATTAAAGCTAAGAGCACCTCTTAACCCATTGCCTAAGAACTATAATGTTCATGAGCATTATGACTATCATTAGGGACTTAGGCATAAAACCAATGCTTATAAGGCACTAAGGCACTACATTCAAAACCTAATTGATAATGGAGACACTGCTCTAAGAGCCAAGCCTAACATTGCTGCAAATCCTCTCCTAAATCACTAAGCAAATGTCAATTTCATTACCTTTATTGAACTGGGATTGGATTACTTTTGATTATTGCTATGTGCTAGGCCTCAATGACTTTATCACTAAAGTTGATGCAATCACTCGAAATGGGAGAATCTTTTCACCACCTACACAACTCGTTATACTAAAAGAGTTATTGAATCATATTGTTCCCTCTCCTATTGAGAAATTAAGGTCTCATAATGAACTTGAAGAAGATCTCTCTTGAAGCTATTAAAGAAAACTTAGGCCAATATCTTAATTTAAAGCCTCATCCAATCCTCATACACTCATCACCAAGATCTTTGCAAAGCGTTGAATGAATGCCAAGTTCCTCTGGATATCTCACCTAAGACCCTTGTGGCATTTTTAACAAACACTATAAAGTCCCTGTCTATCTCCTTCAGTGATCATGACATCCCACAAAGAGAAAAACTCACAAGCATGCTCTCTACACCACTATAATAACATGAGGCAAAACTATGCCTATAGTGTTAGTGAATAATAGGTCTATACTGAACATATGCCCACTAAAAGCAGCAAGATACCTAGGATTAAAGGTTTCCAATTTTACTTTGTTAGACCAAGTTGTGAGAGCCTATGATAACACCAAAAGAGAAGTCTTAGGTGTGGCAAATTTGGATGTCACTATTAGACTTATCACAATGTCAATTCCTTCTAAGTGATTGATATCTTGGCCTATTTCAATCCCCTCCTTAGGAGGTCGAGGATCCAATAAGTTAAAGCTATCCCATCATCATTGCACCAAAAGCTGAAATTTCCCTATGGTAAAAGTATCATTATTGTCAAGGTTGACATATATGAGAAGAATGACATACCCAGCTTTGTGTCCATTCTAGAGATTAAGCCTAAGCCATATGCTTTTCCTCTATCACACTTCTCATTTGACATCATTTAATTCATACAACAAGATGGAGGTAAAGAACTAGTCCCATTTGATTTTGACTCATATGGCAATATAGTTGTAGCTAACATTATGAGGAAGATGGATTATTTTCCAAGTTTAATGCTTAGGAAGAATAGCAAGGTATAACCAGTTGCCAAAATATCATCACTCTTTTGTTTGGCATCAATTATAAGCCCAAATCATAGGACATAGTGGAACTGGAGGAAAGCACTAAGCTGAGAGCCAAAGCTAAAAGGCAAGGTGAGACCTATGATTAGCCAATACGCCTTTATTTGAAAATCCTTAATGGTTATTTTGTGAGAGAAGGGAGGACTTTCCTTATTATAGTTTTCCTAAACCTTGGTATTGTTCCATCTCTAAAAAGTTATCATAGTTTTGAAATTTTCTTCAATGTTAGGTTCAACCTAGAAGAATGTGAGTCGATCTATCTGTTAAAGGAAGACTAGGAAGGGAACATGGAGCCTTCTTTTTTTAGTCCATTCACATGATCACTAACCACTCCTACCAAGCTTATTTAGCCATCCTAAGCTCAATTAAATAACTCATATTTTGCAAAGAGCACCAGCCCTATCATGCCTATGCCCGAGTCTTTTGAATCTTTTGAGTCTAAGTCTGAGTTTGAGTCTTCTAAGTCTATTAAGTTTATTAAGTCTTTTGAGTCCTATCTCTCTTATATGTAACCCATCTTCTAGGTTTATCCTTTGGAACTATGTAACCCATGATGATAGGTGTGAGGCCTCGCCCGAGCACCGGTTCGATTTGTCGAGGAATTGGAATGCTCTTCGAGAGAAACTCCACGATTGGAACTCGCAGTGAGTTCAGAAAATTGATTTTTGTATTTTGAAAGTTGAAAAGTGAGTCGCCACTTTAATTAATTCATTTTAATTGGGAAAATTAAAGAAAAACCTAAATTGATTGACTCAAAAAATGATTTGATTTTTATCCCAATGAAAAATGCACCAATCCGCGAGTGACTAAGGAGGGCTCGGGGATCAGGTTTTGGTAATTACACAATTAAGAAAATATATTTTCTTTAGTTTGGCTAAAATTGCAAAATAACTCTTGAAAAAGGAATTTTTGTGTATGCATGAACAGGAATATAATGATGAATGAAACATGTATACACACATATATATGATGAGATGGAATGACAATAAATAAGCAAGATAAATCCTACTTAATTATTATAATATCGAAATAATTGAAATAAAGAGGATCTTTCCTCTAGCCCTTATGGGTACTAAGAAAAGCACACATTCCTCAACTAAACTAATATAATATCATAAATAAAAGAATAATATAAATAAATCAAAATAAAAGAAAAATAAGAATATTGATAAAAAGGTTTTGGAGTTGATGCCCTTTAGAATGGTAGCCTGCGTATCCTATTGAATAGGAATCAAACCCCACGCAGTTCTTCCTTCTTGCAAAGGAGTGGTTTTAAAAATGTGCTGGTTTGCTTATTAATTTAATTCTAATTTTTAAATTAATAAATTTTAGATCTTTTCAGTTTTAGACCTAAAGAGAATTATAGATCTGAATTTAGAATTTTGAAAAAAATGGAAAAGGGGTTATACCTTTACTTTTCTTGGTTTTTTGACAAATGGAACGAGCCTTGCTCCGGATCTCAACTCCACCTTAAATTCAAAAGACTTGGAATCTAGATCTAAAAGCAACAAGTATGTTAGTATATGAGAGTATTTTTGCCTTGAAATGTGTGTATTTGTCTTGGAATGCATTGGAATGTCTTGGAATGCATGTCCAAATGAGCTTGAAAGAGGCTCTATTTATAGAGCTACCAGAGGGGTTTCCAGTAGTATGGACAGTAGCGTCAGCGCGTTGCCAGCAGCACCGACGATGTGCTAGTCGTCTGGAGGCATATTAAGTATGCCGCCTGGCTGCTTGCACTAATTCAGTGCTACCCACAACAGCACAGCAAGAGTGTCGACCTACCGGCGGCACGAAATGCATGCTGCCTAGAAGGCGGCATGGCAGGCGCGCCGCTAGACAGTGCCCCTCGTGCGGTTTGACCTGCTTCCTACTTTTTTGTCCGTTTTGGGTCCGTTTCAGTTCTTATTCGAGCTCGGTTTGATCCTCGTAACTGAAAGACGATCAACTGAAGGTGCAATTTTGAGGGTTCATAGCTGCCCTCCTTATCTAATTTGGCCAAACAGTGGCCAAATCTAATAAGTGTGAACCAAAAGGCTTAAGATGTCATTTTAAGCATTTTGAATGTCCCTTTCAGTATTTAGAGTTGTGCAAGAGCTTCATGTATGATTTTTGGCTATTCTGACTCTGTTTGGACTGTTTTCTAATTTTTAAGCTATTTTTGAATTTTTAGTTTTTCTGCAATTTCAGGAGATTCTGAACTCCGATCGAGACCCCATTTATTTTGGGAGATGGATAAAAATCATGCGGATTCACTACTTCAGATGGAACTGAATTCTGATTTAAAATGAGCCTGTTATAGCAAAACCATGTGAACTGGACCTGCGAATCAAAAAAGTAAAAATATGTTATAAGGGGGGGCCCACCTCTACTTCTATATAAACCTTCACTTCCTTCACTTTTCCTCATATTCACATTTTCACTCTCTCTCTCTCTCTCTAGCTTTTACTTTTCTTCTCTAAAATTTTTCTTTTTCTCTCTTTTATTCTCTCTTTTTTATTCTCTTAATATGGAAATCTTCAATCAGCTAGCAGTGGGTGCTCAGGACCCGAAGACATTGCTGAAGGAGCCAGATCACCATGTTAGCTTCACTAGATCTCTTCTAGTATGCTTTCCTTTTCCTGCACAGTCAGTAAGAATTCTGATAATTATTAATAATAATAATTTTTTATTTTTTATTTTTTTGCTTTTTTTTTTTTTGCAAAAATTATAGAGAGTACAATTGAGGCCTAGGGGACACTGTAGTGTTATAGAGCAGGTCTGCATTTATCTGAATAATCAGGAGGCTATCCATCTACGCCTCGAGCCATCTGGCTTGCTCGGGTGGCTGGAGCTAGATATCAAGTAACCGGTTAATACTATTATGGTCCGGGCATTGGCAAAGTTTTAGTGGGATACTACAAACACATTCCACCTTTCCTACGGTGAGATGATAGTCACTCCCTTCGAGTGGAGCATGCTTACTGGTATGCATTTCAGATCTCATGCTCTTAAGTTTTATTCTTCATGGATCGAGCACTCTTCTATAGAGATGACCACTTTGATTGGGCCTGATCCCCCTTGCAGGAACCTCTATGTCTCACGTTCTTGGCTTCTTTAGGCTTTGATGACCATGGGTCAGACTCCAGGCCAATATGGTGTTGATCAGGGTGCTAGACTTTGCGCCTTGATTATCTTGAGTTGTACTTTTCTGCATAACAACAAGGACAACATAAATTTGAATGTCATGCGATCCTTGGAGAATCTGGATGAGATCGGGGAGTTTGACTGGGGAGGTGCAGCCCATTGTGCTATGTATCATGAGCTGTGCAGCATTTCCCTTAGCACGCTTTGCAGCCATGGTGGTACCTCCATTGTGCTCGAGGTGACTATTACACTCTGGTATTCTATTATCTGATCTCTGCCTAGTGATTGACAGAATTCTATTTCTTATAGTACTGGGCTTATGAGCACTTTCCGATGCTGGCTCTATCACTGAGAGAGCCTACTGCTATTAACCCCCCAACGGACGCATTTGGAGGGCGTCCAACAGAGATTCCTTCATGGCACGGCCATTTGATCATTGCAAACAGATCTTTGCTGCTGTCACCGTAGACCAGGTATTCCTTTATTGATCTTAACCTGAATCTTACTATTTATCTTCTACTGCTGAATATTGCAATTCATTTGCAGGTGAAATGGTTGCCATTTATCAGGTTCACAGAGTGGATTCCTGACTGGATTAGGCATAGCATGGACTTGTCCTCTTGTTGACTCTTGCTTCGCTGTGAGTCTTTGAGGATGTTCTACTTAGGAGAGAGGGTAAGGGCACAAGTTATAGGAGAGAGAGTTATACCATAGTCCCCTCCGGCAGACATGAGGTTTGGGCTAGCTATCCTGGGAGAGGATGATTGGGTTGTTGGAGTTTCCTATTTGGATTTCTTATTGCCTGACATGGACTATAATGAGTTTTGCAAGGCATCCTTGATGCAGGGCACACCTCCCTTAGATAGATTGCGGGGATCATCACATTAGGGATCTAGCTCAGTGTCTTCCCGAGGTCCTCTTTCTAAAGTTGGGAGCTTCTTCTCTCCATGGGCTAGTAGTACCATTCCAGTTGGCAGCATGGGCCTTAGGGTTGGACCTTCAGGTGTTATGGCTAGCGCCTTAGGTTTTGCAACTGATCCTTATGAGATTGGTCCTTCAGGGGCTAGCAGCTCAGCTCCAGCTCTAGCTCCAGCTCCAAATGCTTCAGTGGAAGGTCCGACTGATCCGGTTCCCTTGCCTGCTGGTCTTGTCCATTTGCCAGCTCATCTGGATTATGTTTCTTGTGACAGCCGATCACGACATTTTCGTCTTCCTAATGATCGTCTAGCCTTCTTCCCTACTATCCCTGATATTGTTACAGAGGTAAAAATTTTTGCATAGCTGGTATTTTTAGCCCTTTGTCTATCTACCTTGTAGTGATTTTCATATACTTTCCTTTCTTCTCCAGGTTCCCATGGAGTTCGTTCACTATCACTACAATTTCTTGGGCCGATATGTATTTGTTTTGACCTCCTTTCTGCATGATAGGGATTTGTCGGACAATAGTCATGAGCATGGATGTCCAGGCGAGGATGCCGCAGACCCAGGCACGGTTGTTAGAGACCTGTTTTGTCAGCTTTTGCTTTTTCATGTATACATGTACTGAGGATGATGGATGTATGCATGATATTTTGAATATATGCACTTTTATGCTTATGTGACATTTTGGATTTATGATATGTATGACTTTATGCATGTTTTGAATGAGATGGGTGCATGGTATGAATGCAGATATTTGACTGAATAGGATTCCATTGCGCTATACCTTACGTTTTTCTCTCGTTTTCTGCTCGATTTTAAGAAAAATGAATTATTTTAAGCCCGAAATTTTGAGAAATCGCGATAAAAACTGTTTTGAGGAAAAGTGGCATAAGGAGGCAGAGGATAGGTAGGCAGCACGATTTATACCAGTGGCACGGAGGCAGCGGCACGCTAGCGGCACACTTGGCATGCTGCCATACTGTGCCGCCAATAGTGGATCTGGCAGGCTAGAAATTCGCCTATTTAAGCAGCTTTTGTCCGCTTTTCAATCCGTACCATCGATTTTTGAGCCTCTAAAAGTAATTTTCAGTCACTTTTTTGCTCTCCATCAATTTTATTTATTTTTATTCCTCACAATGGAGCCCTATTTCAGCCATGCAATGTTCTTATGGTGCAAGAACCTTACCAAAGTGGAGAGAATTAATTTGGGAAAGTATGGGGTAAGTGCTATGCCCACCTTAAGAGGTATAAAGGTTGATTGGGAATTTCTGCGCACCTGTTTGCACTTTTGGGATCTAATTGCCCATGTCTTTAGATTTGGGGCATCTATGGAAGATATGTGTCCTACATTCGAGGAGTTTTCTATGTTGCTCGGATCTGATCTAGAAGCTACGCTAGCTACTCCTATTGAGAAAGTAGGATATTTCAACTCTTTCAAGGGACTTTTTGACTTAAGTACTGAGGTTGCTAGTCCCATGGTAGTGGATGACTAGGTAGATCTAACTACTGTGATAGCAGAATTCCATGATCCTAAGGATTTTGAGGATGATGGGTGGTTTCACTTGAGGATGCGGGCTTTCTCCTTCTATCTAACTGCCGGATACATTTTCTTGAGCCCTACTGGTTGGAGGAAGGGAGATCTATTGCAGCTATAGTGCTGGCTGAGACCATCATGAGTTTAGACAGGTCTTGCACTTTTGATGGACCGTGGTCAATTAGCCCTATTATTTTTCAAGTTGAATTCTGACTTCTGAATTTTAGTTTAATTACTTTCTGTGTTTTCTTATGCTTATCTCATTTGCATTTTTCAAATTTTGGCTGAGAGACCATCTCCGGATAATTGGACCTCCTACCAAGGTGGATTATTCTACTTCATGGTATAGAACTCGAACCATTGTGATTAAACGGAATTCTAAGAAAGAATGGACAAAATGGTTGATGGAGCTGGACTTTGATGACCTGCTATGGAGGTGCAAGTGGTACAAGATCAAAAGTTTCATGACCATGAGCTTTGGCTACAAGATGGTCTACTTACTGGGGTTGAGGATGGTGACCTTTTACCAAGCTACTAGGGTTATACGCCAAATGGGACATAGTCAGGGTGTGCCCCTAGATGGTGCTTTGTTTGAATCTATTCTGATTACTGAGACCATTACTTGAGCTGTCAGAAATGGATGGGTAAGGGGTTTTCATACTGTTCGCCCTGCTGACCAAGGTGGTAAATCCATGCAGTATATTGATTGGTGGATAGCCAACTCGTGGAAATTAGAGAAGGCTAGAAGGGCTGCTATACTTAAGGAGATAGAGCAAGAGTCATGATTATTGTTTTAGCTTAAGACAAATTTTGGCTATGTCTTTATTTTCTTTTAATGTTCTAAAGATTAAATGAGACAAAATAAGACATCATTCATTTTTTATCTCTTTTGTTGCTCTAACTTTTGCCTAAGCCGCCCTTTTAGTATTCAACTTAGCGAGCTTATTTTCAATTTTTTTTTATGACACAATTAAGAGTCAAGTGATTGTGAAAATGAAAACTTTATTGATGAATTGGACTGAACCCGCATGGGCTGCCTATGTATCTCCTTACAATGATTCATGATTTTTATTCTTTTTCCTCTTTATGGAGAATCAGGTCCACATAGTTCTGACTTTGAGGAAAAAAATGTGAATGTTGTGCATGATTTTACAATGATTGCAAATGGTATGCATGAATTAAAAGGATGCTTATGCAAAGTATCTTTTGAGTTGATCCAGGTTGCATGGGCTAGCAAATTCTATGCCATCCAAGTCTGTCAGGATTGCTGCTCCTTCAGATAAGATCTTCTTGATCACAAATGGGCCACTCCAGTTTGGTCTGAATTTTCCCCTTGGATCATGAATAGGTGCCCTTATTTCTTTCAGAACAAGGTGACCCTCTTGTAATCCTCTGCCCTTGACTCTTTTATCGAAGTGCCTAGCCAGTTTCTATTGATATCCTTGCATCTGATATAAGACATCCATTCTCTTTTCATCGATAGGCAGAAGTTGGTTATGGTAGCCTTTCACCCATTCCACTTCGTCCAACTGATTCTCCCTCAGAATACAAGCTGACTTGACTTCTACCTCGATTGATAGGATAGCTTCCATCCCATACACCAAAGAGTAAGGTGTAGCATCTGTTGGAGTATGTACTGTTGTTCTATATCCACATAAGGCATATGGAAAATGTAGGTGCCAATCCTTATGGTTGTCAACCATCTTCTGCAATATACTCTTAAGAGTTTTGTTTACGGCTTCAACTACACTGTTTGTTTGAGGTCTGTACGGAGAAGACTTATGGTGTTAAATTTTCTCCTTCTTTAATAGCAAAGCAACCTCCTTTTGGAAGTGAGATCCATTATCAGTAATGATCTCAAAAGGGACCCCATACCTATAAAGGACGTTGGTATGAATAAATTGGGCTACTCGTTTGGAGTTCAATATCTGGTAAGGTGTAGCTTCAACCCATTTGGAGAAATAATCAATAGCCACTAGAATGAATTTATGCTTGCCGAAAGACTTCGAGCTTATCTTGCCAATGACGTCTAGGCCCCAAGTTGCAAATGGCCAAGGCATGGTGATAGGAGATAGAGGTACAAGAGGTTTCTTCTAAAGTTTAGCATAGATCTGACACTAATGGCACTTCTGAACATATCTTGTGCAGTCTTGGTATATAGTAAGCCAGAAGTAACCCTGATTCATGATCTTATAGGCTAGAGCAATTTCATTCATGTGTGGGCCTTTGTTGCCACCATGTATCTGTTCCATGATCTGTTGGGCTTCTGCTTCAGTGACACATCTCAGATAGATGTTATCCCAAACCCATTTGTAGAGTACTTCCCCATTTGGAACCTTTGGACAACTATCTTAAAGTCCTCTTTTCTGTTTTAAAGGCCCCTTCAGGATATAGTCCATTCTTGATGTAATTGAAGATATCCCAAAACCATGGTTTACTGTCAGCCACTTGAATATTCAAACAATGAGCTATGCAGCCTGGCTTATACTTAACTTCAATTGTAACAGGTCTAATTATGAAGCCGTCGCTTATATCAAGCATTGAGGCGAGTGTTACCAAAGCATCAGCAAATCTGTTCTTCATTCTTAGAAGATAATGGAAAGATAGTTCATAGGAAATGGCTGCTAGTTCATTTAGGCATTATGGTAAGGAACCAAACGCACTTCTCTGATCTTCCACTTCCCCAAGGCTTAGGAAACTATCAGGTTTGAATCCCCATAAATCTCAAGGCATTTGATTCTAAACCTTATTGCTGCCTCAAGACCATAGATGCATGCCTTATACTCTGCTTCATTATTTGTTACTTCGAAGTTTAATTTTATAGCTATGGGTAGGTTTTCCCCACTCGGTGTAATGAACACAATGCCAGCACTATACGCTTTGTTGTTTGATGCCCCATCAAAGTAGAGCTTCCATACTTCACTGTCAATTGTCAGGATGTCTTCATCAGGAAATTCAGGTTCAAACCAATGATCATCTACTGGAGCTGCAGCTAACTGATTAGCCACTATGCTACCCTTAACTGCTTTATGCTATACATATTTTAGATCATATGCAGCTAATATAGCCATCCACCTTGCCATCTTACTGTCAAGAGCCAGCTTCTCCATAAGAAATTTCAAAGGGCTCTTGTCAGCTAGAATATGAGTTGTAAAGGAGCAAAGGTAGTGTTGCAGCTTGTAGCAGACCCATACCAAAGCAAGACATAGTTTTTCTGTAAAACTGTACTTGAGCTCATGCGATAACATCCTTTTGCTCAAGTAATAGATGGCATTCTCCTTACTAGAATCAGGAGCATTTTGGGCAAGCATTGCCCCTATTGCTTCATCGGTTACTGATAAATAAAGCAACAAAGGCTTTTCTAACCTTGGTGGTTGTAGTACCGGTGGGTTTAGTAAGTACTGCTTATTTGGTCAAAAGCTTTCTGACAGTCATCATTCCATTGCTTGGAGGCTCCTTTTTTGAGTAGGTTGAAAATGGGACCACATACATCAGCCAACTGATTGATGAATCGACTAATATATTGTAGCCGTCTAAGGAAACCTCTAATCTCCTTTTCTGTTTTTGGAGGTGGCATTTCCAGAATTGCCTTTGATTTAGCATGGTCCACTTCTATACCCTTCTTGCTGACCATATGGCCTAGGAATACTCCAAATAAGGCTCCGACGACACATTTGGCGGGATTGAGCTTGAGATTGTACTAGCAAAGTCTAAGGAAGAATCGCCTTAGTACCTCTAAATGTTCTTCAATAGTGGTGTCTTTAATTACCATGTCATCCATATAAACTTCAATTTCTTTATGCATCATGTCATGGAAAATGGTAGTTGCCATCCTCTGGTATGTTGCCCCGGCATTTTTAAGCCCAAATGGCATAACCCGGTAGCAATAGGTACCCCATTCAGTAATGAAAGTTGTCTTCTCTTTATCAGGAGGATGAACCATTATCTGATCATACCCTGCAGCTAGGTCGGTTAAGGAAACCAATTCAGAACCTGCCATGCGGTCTATCAACAGATCAATGTGAGGCAAGGGAAAATCATCCTTGGGACAAGCTTTATTCAGATACCTGTAATCCACACACATTCTAACTTTATCATCTTTCTTAGGAACCAGCACAATGTTAGCGAGCCAAGATGGATAGTTGATGGGCTCAATGAAGTTGTGGTCCAGTAGCTTGGTAATTTCTTCTTTGATTGGTATAGACCATTCTATCTTAAGTCTTCTTAATTTCTACTTAACGGGCTTAGCACCTGGGTAGACCGGGATTTTATGAACTGCTATGCTTAGATCTAACCCTATCATGTCTTTCAGTTGCCATATAAAACAGTCTTGAAATTCTCTAATCATCTTTTCAATGTGATCCCTGTTTATGCATGCAAATGCAATGAATGTAATTTTCGATATGTCATAAGTGCCAGCATTAATGGGCTTTTTAATTGTGTCATCTTTTATTTCATTTATTTCATTTTTACTTGATGTCTCATTTAAGTCAAATTTAAAAGTTGGAACATCAAAGAAAAATGGAGACACAGAGTCGTAAGAGGAAAGAGTATGATTTTTATTGATTTCAAATGGAGATATGTCCCAATTTACATCCAATTGAAAAGTTAGACCCTCAAGGTCAGTTACATTATCAATAACAAAAATAGAAGAGACAAACTCAAATTCAGAAGATGAGTCTATCTCAGACTGAGACTCTGATTTGGGTATGGATTCTGGTTTAGAAGGATAAAAGGGGCTCTCCTCAAGACCAATTTTACAGCTCAGTCTCGGTGGGCTGGATTAAGGTGGAAGGGTCAGTTTTCTCCTCCTCAATAGTGAGCATGAACACTTCATCAAAAAGACTAACCTCTATGTTCTCTTCCCAATCCTAACTGAGCATGTAGATTGGCTCACAGTCTTCTATCTCAAGCCTGACATTAAAAAAGATTTCAAACTTAGGGATCAGTTTTCCAGTAATGGGGCAGACCCAAGGCTTAGGAAAGTTACAGTAAGGAATTGTGTCGCCTTCCTTTACAAAATAGCCATTTAAGGTTTTGAAGTAAGGGTGCATAGGCCAGTCATAAACCTCACCTATTTTAAGGGCAGCTATTCTGTCTTTAGCTCGATTTTCCATTTCTACCAGATCCTCATCAGTGGGCTCATACCCTAGCCCAAATGGTGGCTTGCAACTGGATAGTCCAAGAAAGACTTCAAGCCCTATTGGCTCCTTCCCAGACCTAAACTAGGAAAGTAATTCATTTTGTGGAGCATGTTAACAATAGCAATATTCCCAAAGGGGTCAAAATGAAATGGAACAAATTCTTTACCCTCCTCACCCTCAATGTATTGAATGAAGGAGAAACCAGAGAGTGGATAGCTCAGGCTAAATCTCAAGAATAGGAACAGAGCTTGGAATGTCTAGTCTTCCATACATGTCCCCTTTAATAGTCATGACCCCATTTCTGAAAAGGAACTTGACTTTCTAGTGTAGAGAGGAAGGGATAGCCTTTGCTTGGTGAATCCAGGGCCTTCCAAGAAGTAAGTTAAAACAAAAAGGTACATCAATCACTTGAAATGGAATGGTGAAAGATGTTGGCCCAATAGTCACATCGATGATTGCCACCCCGAGGACTTCCCTCTTGGTATTGTCATACACCCTTACTATCTGATCCGAAGGGGTAAAATCAGTAACCTCCAATCCTAAGCAGCTTGCTACTTTCAGAGGGCATACATTTAAGGCTGAATGATTATCAATCAGAACCATTAGCATAGTCTTTCCCTATGTTACCATTGTGATGTAAAGGGCATTGTTGTGGTTAGGATCTCCTTCTAGAATGTTAGTTTCTCCAAAAGTGATGGACACCCCTTTAGCAGCAGAGGTAATAGAAGCAACAAGGTTTTCTGGTGTGATGTTAATTGGAGTCTGACATTGATTCAATGCCTTGCAAAGAGCTTGGCGGTGAGGATATGAGGACTGGATCAAACTCCAAATTGAGATGTTGGCTTGTGTTTTCTTAAGTTGTTTGAGAATGGGATCTTCATCTAGTTTGAGAATCCCTTTCAATTTATTGGTAGGTGTAGAAATGGGTTGGGTAGGTTGAGTGTTTGGACTTGGTTGGTTCTGGATGACTTTGCCACTTCTAGTGATGGCATCAATCTCCTTAACTAGGTTAATGAGGTCCAGGACACAGCAATAATGGAGATTTGACTCAATCAAGGTGACAGGGTTAACTCCCTCATGATTATTTATGGCATTGACTGTGTGGTCGGGTAAAGGGTTAGTGTTGATATTGGGTTAGGCTTTTAGTGGTATCAGGTCATTGGAGTCAATAAGGTCCTGAATTACGTGTTTAAAAGCCTTGCGTGCATCTGTTTTATGCCTAGGTCCTTGATGATAATCACACCTCTCATGTGGGTTGTAATTTTTGGGAAGTAGATTAGGGACTAGTTTTGGCTTAAGGAGTTTTACCATGTTTCCCTCAAGCAGCTTCTTTAGGATAATACTCATAGGCACACCCCCAAGATTAGAAAACTGCCTTCTTTCAATTCGGATAGGCTTCTTGATAGTCAGAGCATTAACTTCCCCCCCTTTTTGATTCGTTGAGGAAGTGACATTACCCTGATGAGTTGGCTTTTTGTATCTTGACCCTAATACAATCTCTTCTTTAATTTGACCACTCTGAATCAGGTCTTTGATTTTTGAAGCAGTAGCAATAAGGGCTTTGAAGGAAGGCAAGTATTGAGTCTATAGCCTTTCTTGGTAAATTGGTAGAAGATTCTTGATAATTATGTCAATTTGCTCATTTTTAGGAGGCCGATTTACCATTTGAGAAGCCTTCTTCCTCCACCTTGTAAGGAATGAGGAGAAGGATTCCTTTGCATACTGCTTGGTGGTCTCGAGGTCTCTTCTGGTTACATCGACCTCGATGTTGTAATGATACTGTTGAACAAAAATATTGTAGATGTCATCCCAGGTCTGTTTCTTGGTGACATCCAATTCAACAAACTATTTTACTGCTGTACCGGTCAGTGACTATTGAAATAATTAGGCTAAGAGTTGATTATCCATACCCAATGGATGCATGGTTCCCACATATACTTTGAGGTGGGTCTTGGGGCAGGTAGTAACATCAAACTTGTCAAACTCAGGCATCCTGAATTTGGGAGGAACCCTTACATTAGGGAATAAGCTTAAGGATTCCATATCAAATAGATCCTCTTGCTTTTTCATTCCCAACAGCATCTTTTCCATGTGCTCCATCTTTTCCATGCAAGCCTTTACCTCAGGATTAACCTCCTTCCCTTGGAAAAGATCCACGGGTTGGGAAGTGAAGGCAAAAGTGATATTTATTGGTGAGTTGTTTTTGAGGAACTCGGGTGATGGGATTGGCAATGGTGGGATAATGTCAGTGTTTGTAGGTTCTTTATCTCTAGATTCAACTCGGGAAGCGGATCCATAGACAGGATAAAAGGTAGGTTTAGGGTCGGATTTGAATGATTTCGAGTCAGTGGGGTTTTGAGCCAGGGAGGTCTGTTCCAACATGGCATAGACATCCTCCATGATAGCCCTCCTTTGGGCCTTCAGCATGTCTTGGAAAAGGGCCTCTTGCCTCTTCATGATGGTCTCTTGGTGTTCTGAGAGCTTGGCAAAAAGTTCATCAAAGATCTCATCAGCTCTGGTGGTAGTGGTCTCATCTCTGGTGGTAGTGGTCTCATCTCTGGCAACAGACATCTTGTCAACCTTTAGGATAGAGAGATAAAGCTGGGTTAGTTTCTAGCTTAGGTATGGAATAAAGATCATGGAATATATTAGCTCTTGATTGGGACCATGGGTTGACATGGGTTTATGATTGGGACTAGCAGTGTTTGAGTGAGATTAAAACTATCCAACTTTGTAAGGTTTATGCATGCATGCTTGTATGCATGAATGGAAAAGGTTTCATGATAATGACATACCAAGTTCTAGTATTATGGTACATACAATCCTAGAGGAAAGGTTCTATGAGTCATTACATGAGAGGGTTAAGGTGGTTTGAAGGGAACCCATCACACTAGAGATGCGATATACCTAACCACATATGAGACAAGGACCCTCGCATAGGTCCAATGGTATGTGCATACTCGTTGCACCTCTAAAAGGATTAGAGGATACATCATGGGCTGGATGATTTCACTATCGGCAAGTAGACCTAAGGAAGGTTGCCCACTCAATTTGCTTTTAAAGCCAAACTTGGTATTATACCAAAAGTAATCCACTTTTATCTTTTATTTAAAAAAAAAAGATTTTTATGTCCCCAGTGGAGTCACCAACTGTGAGGCCTCGCCCGAGCACTGGTCTGAACCGCTGAGGAATCAGAATGCTCTTTAAGAGAAACTCCATGATTGGAACTTGCTTTGAGTTCAGAAAATTGATTTTTGTATTTTGAAATTCGAAAAGTGAGTCGCCACTTTAATTTATTCATTTTAATTGGGATAATTAAAGAAAAAACCCAAATTGATTAACTCCAAAAATGATTTGATTTTTATCCCAATGAAAAATACACCAATCCGCGAGTGACCAAGGAGGGCTCGGGGATTAGGTTTTGGTAATTACACAATTAAGAAAATATATTTTCTTTTGTTTGGCTAAAATTGCAAAATAACTCTTGAAAAATAAATTTTTGTGTATGCATGAATAGGAATATAATGATGAATGAAACAGATATATACACATATATATGATGAGATAGAATGACAATAAATAAGCAAGATAAATCCTACTTAATTATTACAATATCGAAATAATTGAAGTAAAGAGGATCTTTCCTCTAGCCCTTATGGGTACTAGGAAAAGCACACATTCCTCAACTAAACCAATATAATATCATAAATAAAAGAATAATATAAATAAATCAAAATAAAAGAAAAATAAGAATATTGATAAAAAGGTTTTGGAGTTGATGCCCTTTAGAATGGCAGCCTGCGTATCCTATTGAATAGGAATCAAACCCCATGCAGTTCTTCCTTCTTGCGAAGGAGGGATTTTAAAATGTGCTGGTTTGCTTAATAATTTAATTCTGATTCTTAAATTAATAAATTTTAGATATTTTCAGTTTTAGACCTAAAGAGAATTCTAGATCTGAATTTAGAATTTTGAAAAAAATGGAAAAGGGTTTATACCTTTGCTTTTCTTGGTTTTCTGATGAATGGAATGAGCCTTGCTCCGGATCTTAACTCCACCTTAAATTCAAAAGACTTGGAATCTGGATCTAAAAGCAACAAGTATGTTAGTATATGCGAGTATTTTTGCCTTGAAATGTGTGTATCTATCTTGGAATGTGTTGGAATGCCTTAGAATGCATGTCCAAATGAGCTTAAAGGACGCTCTATTTATAGAGCTGCCAGAGAGGGTTCCAGTGGTATAGATAGCGGCGTCGGTGCGTCGCTGGCAACACGAGTGGCATCGACAACATGCCGGCCATCTGGCGGCACATTAAGTGTGCCGCTTGGCTGCTGGCACCAATTCAGTGCTGCCCATGGTGGCATAGCAGGATTGTCGGCCTATCGACAGCACGAAATGCATGCTGCCCCGAAGGTGGCATGGCAAGCGCGCTGCCAAATGGCGCCCCTCATGCGGTTCGACTTGCTTCCTACTTTTTCGTCCGTTTCGGGTCTGTTTCAGTTTTGATTCGAGCTCGATTTGATCCTGTGGGTTTGTAACTAAAAGACGGTCGACTAGAGGTGCAATTTTGAGGGTTCACAATAGGGCTTTTATTATTAATAAAAATACCAATTTTCTGCTTACTTTCCTGACTCTTTATGCTCTACTTCTTTTAACTCATCATTAAATGAGATATCTAAAAAGGAAAATAACAAAAATGAAGTAAAAATCTAAAAATGAAAATAACAAAAATGAAGTAAAAAAATGAAAAAGGCAAAGAACTGATTAATTATGGCAAAAAAGAAATGCCTAGAATTATATAAATTGCATCTACATACCATGACATACAGGCACTCATTGAGAAGGTTTGCGAATTCTCATACTGTTTTGCATGGGAATGCAAAGATATGATAGGGGTTGATCTAGGTATTATAGTCTACAAGATTCCAACCTATGAGCATATGAAGACTGTCATGCAAAAGTTGAGAAGAATAAAGCTATAATGGTCTTTAAAGATTAAAGAGGAAGTAGCCAAGTTGCTAGAAAATGAATTCATTGAGCCAATTACATATCCCTCATGGCCAGCCAACATAATGTCAATCCTTAAGAAAGATGGAAATGTCCATATGTGCATTGATTACACAGATCTCAACAAGACTTGCCCAAAGGATGACTTCTCTTTGTCCCATATTGACTTGCTAGTAGACCACATGGTTGGTGCATCCGTGGTCTTATTGATCGACCTCTATGTGGGCCATAATCAATCTAAGCACACCCTTTAAATAAAGAGAAAACATCTTTCATAACGGAATGGGACACCTATTATCACCGAGTGATGCATTTTGGCTTAAAGAATGTGGGGGCAACATATTAGAGAATGGTAACCAATATTTTTCATGACATAAGGCACAAGGATGTCGAAGTGTATATTGATGATGTAGTGGTAAAGTTTGAGACCCCTAAAAGACATTTGGAAGCCTTAGATAGGTTCTTCTCAAGACTCAAGCAATATAATTATCACATCCCAATTTCAGAGACATGACAGTCCTAGAATATAGAGAGACATAAGGTCACCCACACTTATAGAATCCACTTATACATTTACAAATACTGCCTAAGATCGTACCAAAACCTCATACGTTACCTTAAAAACCTTTTATAAAGGAAAAACCTTAAGTTGCGGAAGATAAAAATATACTTTAATATAGTTCATAATAAAATAATAATAAGACTCTAAGTAAATTCTCTAACATAATATTCTAAAATAAAGATCCCATAATAATTCCTGGAGTGTCTAAGGACTCATCGTAGCAAGGTATTATTAAAGACTTGGACAAGGAATTCCCCAAGCGAAGTAGAAAGCTTGAGCTATCACTTTGCCTCCTTATACTGCTCACTTGGAACCACACAAAGGAAAAAGGGCTGAGATAGATGATCTCAATAAGTAAATAATATGGTACATATGATAACACATATCACTTTTTAAAAAGGAAACCCATAGCTTATAACACATAGTTCATATTTTACAATTCATGAATCAAAGGTTGCAACTTAGCAAGGTTTGCAGAAATCACACTTATAACACATAACACATAGAGTGAAGGTTGTTGCTATAATCACTCGAACATATAAAGGAGAGGTGGCATTAAACTAAATTCCAACTCCTATCACATAGAGAAGCATGAAGCTGATCAGGCTCCACGGCTAGAATTGCCCCTTTTAGCTGAGGTGGATACACAACCCTATCCATTGGGTTAAGACCATATGCACCTGTTCCAATGATTACCCATATTAGCACGAGGATTTCTGCATAAAGGGTTAAAGGTACCATAGCTAGAGCTAATGGTAATCATATATAATAATAACATTTAAGGTAACAACAACATGTATCACAATAGCAATAGCAGTTTAACTTTTTGAACAAAAGATACAAAATAGTGTAGTTCCAGAAAGAACATAAGTTAGGGCAATAATCACAAGGAATTATCATTGGATAAGCAAAAAGATGGTTTTTGGACCAATTATCCTTTGGCAACACAAGCTTATCAAAGAAATCATAGAGTTTCATTTTAGAATAGAAAGAACTTGGGTTTCAAGAATGTCGAAGGTACACATATCATGATAGCATATACTTGTAATAATATTATAATGTTTACTCACCTTGTGGTTCCTTCACTCCTTGTACATGTAGCCCTTTTTAACCTCTAAGACTCCTCAAGCTCTAACATAATATTTAATTTAATACTTAGTATTTATTTAATCAAGATGCTATCCTTTCCTATAACTACCCCATGCACATATAACATTCACATATATTTAGAGTTGCACATAAAAGTGCACTCATCATTGGCACATAACATGTTGACTTTAAAAGTCTTATACACATAGCCTTTATAGGCCCATATGAAAACACATTATAATTTATGTCAATACCTTTCTAAGGTCAACACAATATCTTTATCTTAATATCAATTCACTTTAACAGTCATCTTAGTACACTTAAGACTTCCATATATGTCAACTTAACAAATAACCCTTCAAGTATTATGCTTATCTTTTATGACCAATTCATTCAATCAATCTCTTCATCAATTCAAGATCATTAATTCATTATCATGTCATCAGACAATCTACTTCCATGTTATACAGTCACATTCACATGTTAATCACAACATAAGGTTAGGATACCTTAAGTATACCAAATTGCCTCTAGCTTTATCTAGAGCCATTCCTTCAACCAACATGCAATTTAAGTATTTGTCATTCATTCATACATATCAATAATCATTAAAATACATCACACAAAAATTATAGACATTAGGATAAGAATTTCAATGTAGGCTGAATACCCTTTAAAAGAGAAAACTGAATTTTCTTACTTCTCGCACTTTTCGTCTATTACGATAATATGTAGAAACATGGTTTGAACCAAGATTTTTCATGTAATCAAAACAAAAATCATTTTAGAACATAAAAATATAAGAATCGGCAAATATATAAATCCATATGCATGAAAATTTCCAACTTTAGGTTTTAAAATGAAAAACCATGAGTTTTCTTATTTCCGGTACATTCCGGTTATTATAACAATATATAAACATGTGATTTAAACCATTATTTTTCATTCAATCACAACAAATATCAGTTTATAACACTGATACACACCAATTGGTCAACCATGGACAATTCTTATGCATGAAAATTCCAAGTTTAGGATTTAGAGTGAAAATCATGAGTTTTCTAGCTTTCCTGTGTTTTCTGATCTTTACAGTAATATGTAAATACATGATTTAAATCATTATTTTTCATCTAAACAAAACAAATATCAGTTTAGGATTCCACCATGCACAAATCAGCAGCCATATGTATATATAATCATAGAATTTTCCAACTTTTAAGTTCTAAAATAAAAACCTTGAATTTCCTTATTTTCTGAAACTTTTCGGTCATTACAGTAGTATGCAGAAATATGATTTAATTCAATTTTTTTCATCTAAACACATCAAAAATCAGTTTATAATAGAATCATGTAAAAATTTCCTCCCCTTGGTAATATTTATGCATGAAAATTTTAATTTTGAGTTGTAGGATTCACTTTTGGCGAAATTGCATAGAGAGGTTGGTGTTTTCTGTAGAAAAATTGATTTCTCTCTCAAGAAGTCACCTAGGCAGAATTTTATTAGTAAAAATCAATAAATATTTAGTTCAAAATAATTTTCCCATGATTAGTTTCATAAAAATAGCAAATTGAAAAGAAATGAAAAACTTACGAAACAGTCGCAAAATTGCAAAGTTTGAAAGTATTTTGTGAATTTTGGTAGAGAGAAATATTTTGAGAGAATTTTTCTGCCAAAATAATGAAATAATAGAATGGTGGCTGTTGGTATGAGGGGCTGGCCAAATTTTCATAATTTATATATAGGGTTTTGGGCAATTTCTAAGATTACCCTTAATGAGCTAGGTTAGAAGTATTTTTATGTAGTGGGTTTTTAGGTATTTGGGTTTTTATTTAATTTAGGGGCCCATTATAGGTAATTAAAAATAAAATATTTTTCTTATTATTTTTAAAATTTTCCCCAAAACATTTATTTAAAAATTATTTTAAAATTCTCATAAAATTATTTTATGCTTAAAAATTGCCTTTTTGTATGAAAATTTATTTTTATGAAAAATAAATTATTTTATGCTAATGCACTTCATGTAAATCATTTATTTCACAATAATAACTCATATTATGCATATTAAAACTAATTTAACATGCCACATACTCATCAATCACATAGCACATAAATTCCCATAAAGGCACACATTTAGCTTTAATAGTTCTAAGTCAAGCAAATTTGTCATGAATATTTCTAGATTAGGTGTGGGTTGTTACAATAATCTCAAGCTAAACCTAGCCAAGTGTGTCTGTGATGCCTCCTTTGGTGTGTTTCTTGGACATCTAGTCAGTCAAAAAGATATAGAAGTGGATCCAGCCATTTTAAAGGCAATCATAGAAATGCCCTCTCCTAGAACTGAAAAGGAAATAGAGGTTTCCTAGGTCACCTATAGTATATCAGTCACTTCATTGAATAGCTAGCAGATACTTATGGGCCAATCTTCGAGTTGTTAAGAAAAGGAGAATCTAAGCATTGGAATGAGGAATGTCAAAGGCCTTTGATAAGATCAAGCAGTATCTCCTGAACTTGCCAATATTACAACCTCTAAGGTCAGTTCAACCATTACTACTCTATCTATTAACAACTTTAAAGGCTATAGGAGTAATGCTTGTGCAAAATGTACCAGAATTGCACAAAGAAAATTCCATTTATTACCTAAGCAAGCGTATGCTGGCTCATGTGCTTAACTATAGTCAGATTAAACAAATATGCCTAGCATGGTATGGGTATGCCACAAGCTCCAGCACTACCTATACTCATATATAACTGATGTGCTAGCTGACATGAGTCCTTTGAAATTCTTATGGAGAGGCCTATTCTTGATAGTAAAATGACATGATGGATGGTAGTATTTGCAATACTTTCAAGGAAAGAAGTGAAAGCGAGTGTAATCTCTAATCAGTTGGTTGTGGCCCCTATAGATAGAGAACCATTCAAACTTGAGTTCCCAAATGAGGATATCTTATTCATAGACCTTGAATTATGGAAATTATTCTTTAATGGTGCTTCCAATAGTAAAGGCTATGAAACTAGCATAGTTCTTATCACTCTTAGATCATCTGCCAATGGCAATCAAGCTAGCACTTAAGGTAACCAGTCAAGTACGAAGCATACATAGTTGGTCTAGAGGTTCCTACTATGATTCCATCTTGATCATTTCCTAAGTTCTTGGCAAGTGAAAGATTAAAGAATAGTGTTTGGTTCCTTACCATCAATGCCTGAATGATTTAGCTTAAAATTTTCATGAACTCTCCTTTCACTATCTGCTAAGAGTGAAAAACTAATTTACCGATGCTTTAGCCACCTCAGCCATAATGATAGACGTGAACAATAATAAAATACAAAGACTCATTGTCATTAAAGTTAAATGATAGCTTGGGTATGACACCATGTGTATGAATCTCTAGCTAGCTAATACTAAGCCTTAGTTTTGGGACATTTTTAATTACATCCAAATAGCAAATATTTAGAAGGGGCCTCTAAAGCAGACTGAAGAACTCTGAGATAGTTGGTCACCAATTTCATTTTGAATGGTGATATGTTGTATAAGAGAGCCTAAGATAACATTCATTTATAGTGTGTAATTGAAGAAGAAGCCCAACAAATCATAGAATGGGTCTATAGCAGAGAAGAGGGCTTACATATAAATGGGATAGCTTTAGCCTAAAAAATAGCAAACCTAGATTACTTTTGGCTAACCATGAACGAGAATTGTGCAAAATATGTATAAAAATACCATAAGTGTTAAGTCTTTACCAAACTGCAGCATCAACCCCCTGTTCCTTTGAACCTAATAGTGACATCATAGCCTTTTGCCACTTAGGGAAGAGATGTCATTGGGAGAATCTTTTTGAAGTCCTCCAATGGGCATGAATATATTCTAGTAGTTATGGACTACTTCACAAAGTGGATTGAAGTGGCTCCATATCAAGTCTTAAATGGAAAGAAGGTGGTAAACTTCATCCAAACTAATATCATTTATCAGTTTGGAACTCCCTTCGAAATATCATAAATAATGGCTCTCACTTTCAAAATGAGGTAGTTTGTCTACTTCAAAAATAAGGTATTCAGCATCACCACTCCTCTCCCTACTGACCATAGACTAATAGGGTAGTTGAAGTTGCCAGTAAAACCATCAAGACCATTCTGCAAAAGACCATCATAAAATAGAGAGGCTGGCATGAACATCTACTTACTGCCATATGGAAATACAAAACCATTATTCATACTCTGACAAGGGCAATCCCATAAACTTTAGTCTATGGAATGGAGGTTGTTTTCCCCTTCAAAATGCAAGTCCATCCCACTAAGGTAATGAGAGAAAGTTAGGTGAACAAAGCAAAGTGGATCAGAGGATACCACAACTAGTTGAATGCCATCGATGAGAAAAGAATGGATACCTCATATAAGATCCAAGGCTACCAGCTATGAGACCTCGCCTAAATGCTTCTCTCTCACTCAAAAAATTGCCTTAAGGAAAGGTAAGCAATTTTTAAGGAGGTTATGGAATGAGTTGGTGCTCACAAATTTGGAATGGCTATCGTTCGAAAAATTGATTTTGGATTTTGAAAAGGATTCAGGAGTTGCCACACTAATTTATTTTTAAAATTGAAAAATTAAGGAAAAACCCATTTATGACTCCAATTCATTAATTTTAGTTAATTAATTTACCCAAAGATAAAATCACTGGCCCCAAACTAGGTGGAGCTCAGGGATTAGGTTTTTGATTTTAAATCATCACGATTTGGCTTTTAAGTTTAATTTAACTTAAAATTGATTTCATGAATGATAAGCATTAAATGATAATTATAAAAAATGTATGAACATGGCATAATATGAATATGGCATAATTTTGAGTGCTTAAGAAAATTAAAAGAGCAATTTAAATAATCATCCACAAATTAAAGAGAGTGTTCCTTTTAATCCTTATGGATTCTAAGGAAACCACATAATCATTCTTAATTCCAAATTAATTAAATTAATTACATAAACTAATTAAAAAATGAGATCTCTTATCTAGCCCTTATGGTATTATAGGAAGACCACAAAGTCCCTTAAAAATAGTATTGAAAACAATTAGCTACATTTGGAAAATAAATGAAAAATGAAATTAGTTTGAAAAATTAGATTTAATATTTGGATTTAAATTCCAAACATGCTTGCGTACCCTATTAAATGAAGATCATAACCTAGTTAGTTCATTCCATAATTAAGTGGATGGGTTCATGGATTGATTAATTTGATTTGGGTTTTATGAGTGAGAGGAAAAGGCTGATACATTTGCTTTTGGCAGAAAAAGGGTTTTACCAACTGAAGTTCCATTTTATCGATACCAAAGGATTAGATTGGTTGATAAATTAATTAATTAAAATGATTAATTAATTAATTAGGATGATGAGTGGATTAATTAATTAATTAGAAAAATGAGTGAATTAAAATGATTGATTAATTGGATGGATTGATTTGAAAAGTGATTAATTAATTAATTAATTTGGTGATCACTTTTTAAAAAGATTAGTTAATTAAAAGGATTAATTAACTTAGGTTAGGGTGTTACAATTAATTAATTAAAAAGATTAATTAATTAATTTAGAGAGTGATTAGAGGAAGAAGAAGAAAGGAATTTAAGGATAGCAGTCTATTCAAATTCAAAGGGTGAGAAAAATGGTAGAAGTGAGGTATTTATAAGAAAATGGAGGTAAGGGTATTTTGGAAAGAGGAAAAGTGAAAAAACCAAAAAGGTTGGCAAGAAAAGAGTTGAAAATGCTAAAAAACACGTTGCTACAAATAGGGCTGTGGTAACTGTAGGCACTCCTGCAGTAGTTGGAACCACAGTAGCATAAGTTACTACATCTGCCCTCAGGCTACTGTGCTACATCTTTTGGCCCATTGTCATATGTTTCTCATCCAATTTGGGTGATTCTAGTTGTGTTGTGCTCATTATCCAATGTTGGATGATATGATGGTGGTTTAAAGGTCAAAAGGATAGGTTTTGGTTCCTAAAGCTCCATTTTTTAGTTTTCCAATTTAGGCAATTTCAGCTTTCGAAGGTCTATTTACCGAGCCTAAGCACCTTTAAGGTTTAAATGCAAATTGGAGGGTGCAATATTGAGGGTTCATAGCTACTCTTTCATTATATTTGTCTTGTTTATAAGGCAATTCTGATGACACTGAACCTAAGAGAAATGATGGTACAAGGAACCAAAGTGATGTCTAAGTCAGTGTTTAGACATGTTGGGGTGAAAGATGTATATGAATTTAAGACAAAAGGAGATGGCAAAAGGAACCATAGGGATGTTTTAAGCAATCATTCTTAAGTATGTATGGGTAGAGATCATGGTTGATTTGGATAAGTGGAAGAATGGAACACAAGGATATCTAGGCTGGTGGCCAAATATTTTTAGGTGACTTGATTGATATTATTGAGTATGATGAAAAGATGGGAAAAGAAATTAGAGGGATGTCTAGAGTAGAAATTTATGTGTGAAGAAATTGGATGAATTTCGGACAAAATTGATGGAAAAAAAGAACCATAAGGATATCACTATTTTGACATTTCTGGGTGAAAGATATGGTTGACTTTATGATTAATGAGGATGACAAAAGGGTACTAGATTGATATCTACGTGAGGTTTTAGATGTTTCTTGATGAAGGTGTGAGGCCTCACCCAAGCACCGGTTTGATCTATTGAGGGAAATCAAAATGCTTGTCGAGAGAAACTCCATGATCGAAACTTGCTGTGAGTTCAAAAAATTAATTTTTCCAAATTATTGTTTGTGAAAGAGAGTCACCACTTTAATTTACTTGTTTTAATTGGGAAAATTAAAGAAAACCCAAATTGATTCAAAAATGTTTTGTTTTATCCCAATGGAAAAGAACACTAATCCATGAGTGCCCAAAGAGGGCTTAGGGATCAGGTTTTGGTAATTACACAATTAAAAAAACATGATTTTCTTCAGTTTGGTTAAAAGTTGCGAAATAACTCTTAAAAAGGTAATTTTCGTGTATGCATGAATAGGAGTAATGATGAATGAAACAGTTATAGATAATAAATTGAAATGACAATTGTAAACAAATAAGCTGTAAACAAATAAGCAAAGAATAAATCCTACTTAATTATTACAAAACCAAAATGGAGTAAAATAAAGAGGATCTTTCCTCTAGCCCTTATGATTACTAGAAAAAGTACACATTCCTCAATTAAGTTAATACAGAATAAAAAATAAAGCATTAATACAAATAAATCAAAGTAAAAGGAAAAAATGTTATTAAAAAGGTTTTGGAGTTGATGCCTTTCAGAATGGCAGCCTGCATATCTTATTGAATAGGAATCAAACCCCATGAAGTTCTTCCTTCTTGCAAACGGAGGGTTTAGGAATAAGTGTTGGTTTGGTTTATTAATTTAATTCTGATCTTTAAATTTATAAATTTTAGATCTTTTCTATTTTAGACCTAAAGAGAAATCTATATCTGAATTTAGAATTTTAGAAATAGAAAAAAGGAATTATACCTTTGCTTTCCTTGATTTTCAGATGAACATAACGAGTTTAGCTCTAGATTTAAGCTCCACCTTGGATTTGGAACCCTAAAGTTGAACCTTAATAGAAAAAGGTTAGCAAAATAGTGTAACAAATGCAAATTAAAAGAACTCGAAAAGACAGGTTTTGGTATCAAATTTCAATGAGAATTTCAGCACAAAAAGTGGAGCAATATAGGAAAGTTTTTGCCTTAAAATTCATGTCAAATGAGCTTAAAGGAGGCTCTATTTATAAAGCAGCTAAAGGGGTGTTGCCAGATTCAGGCGGCACCATCGGTGACATGCCGCCTGTCCAGGCGGCACTAGTTGCTCACCAGCCGTCCAATGTGCTGCCCCACCGCCAACACGCTAGGCATGCTGCCCAACACGGTGACATGCCTAGCGCACCATAGATCTGCTAGTTTGACCTAATTTTGTATTATTTTGGCCGTTTTTGATTCGATTTAAGCCTAGTTTGATTATATAGATTTGTAATCGAAAACCAATCAACTAAAGGTACAACTTTGAGGAAATTCATTTTTTCGATGGGGCATTGCCTCCTTGACCCTTACCCTCTAATCGGCTAGCGAGACTACCGTACTGGTTCTGCGTAGCACACTATTCTTAGTAAGTGTCAAGCTATAGCCGAATCATAAGGGTATAAATTTGAGGGTTCACAGCTATCCCCTCATCAAAATTGGATTTAAGCAAAAGGCAATTCTAATGATAGTGAACCCTGGGAAGAGATGCCATGTCAAACTTTAAGCTTGTGCTCTTGCAACATCAAATTTTTGGCTTATATGTTCTTTTGCCATGCCAGATTTTGGGCTGTGCCATGTCAAAACTTGGACTTATGCCATGTTAGATTATGGGCTTGTGATACCTGCTTGTGTCTATCATGTATAAAGGCATTTATGTTTATGCAAATTGAACCTTATGAAGGGTAAACATGGTATAAGAATATAAACCTTTAGGGAGAGGGCCCCTAGGATAAATGACATTTTGTCAATGGCTATCGGTTTGACCTCAATGTTGGATATGAGAATGGTCTTGGTGAATTTCAATTAAGGCTATTTGTTTGGCCTAAATGTTGGATGTGAGAATGGTCTTGGTAAATTTCAACTAAGGCTATCTGTTTAGCCTAAATGTTAGGGGTAAAGATGGTTTGGTGAATTTCAATCAAAGTTATCTGTCTAGCCTAGACTTTAAGATTTAGAGATTTGATCCACCAAGGAGGGAGAAATTTAGGAATTTAAATTGGTTTAGCAAGGCCACCTGTTTAGCCTTACTATTAGGGAGATTGTGATCAAAGCTATCTCTTTAGCTTTGATGTTGGGAAAAATTAGGATCAAAGCTATCTATTTAGCTTTGGTGTTAGAAGGATTGGGATTAAAGCTATCTACATGGCTTTGATGTTGGAAAAGTTAGGATCAAAGTTATCTATTAGGCCTTGATGTTAGAAGGACTTCGATCAAAACTATCTGTTTGGCTTTAATGTTGGGAGGAATAAGATCAAAGCTATTTGTTAAGCCTTGATGTTTAAAAAGTTAGGATCAAAGCTATCTACTAGGCCTTGATGTTGGGATTTAGAGAAGGTTATGTCTCTAAAAGATGAGGGGCATAGGAATGTCAACATAGGTGGCTTGACTCAATTTGCCCATTAAAAGTTATGGTTGAGGATCAGTCATTGTAGGGAAAGGTCTTGGCTAAGCAGGGTAGGTCTAGTTAGTAAATCTATTTAAAAGGCTCAGTCTAATTTTGCCTTAAAGGAGTTCATAGGCTTTATAAATAAAGGCCTTTTGGGAGTGAGCTTTATGGTGAAGGCTTTTTAAAAGTGAGCTTTATGGCAAAGGCTTCTTGTTTTAGCCTTTATGATGAAGGCTTTTAGTTTTAGGCATCATGGTGAAGGCTTTTGGTTTTGGGCATCATGGTGAAGGCTTTTGGTTTTGGGCTTCATAATGCTATAAGTTTTGGTCACAAGGATAACATAGGCTTATGGATAGGGGTTTGCCCTTTGACATGGTTGCATTAGAAAGGTTTGAAGGCTTTAAGGATAGCAATTATGTGTTTTGCCAATGAGGCTTAATCTTTTAAGGATCATGAGATGTTTGTCAAAGACGCATGAGATGGGCCTTGACTGGTGTAATACCCAAAGCTTTTATGGCTCATTAGAGTTATAATAATACCATATAGTATAAATTTTTATGAGTAAAGTACCAATGATATAGTGATGGGATGAAAGAAAACATTTTTAGTGCTAAGTGCATGTTTGTGCATCTTTATGAAGTGTGAATGTTTATGTATATTTTATTGAATTAATTTAAGGTAATATGTCTTAGTTTGAGTTTATTATGATATGGGAAGGTAGGATTAGAAATGCCAAGTAAAAAAGAAGGGAAAAAGTCATGAAAAATTTTTAAGTTCAGAAAACGTGTTCAGATGGGCTTGTTAATGGGCCTTAGACTTAAGGCCTAAGCCCATGGGATGGCTGGCCCACCAACGTCCAAATTTGGTGGGACTTAATTAAACTAAGGTTGGAATAAGTTAACTAAGGGTTAGGGTGAGGTTGAGTTAGGTTAGTCACCATTTTGGATGATAGCCATCTTTGTTGACTTTTATCAACTTTGACACCTAAGCTAATCCACTTTCTCATCACTATGTCCATATGCATTTTGGATATTATTAAACTCATCATTATAGTGCCAAGTCGCCATACACCTAAGGGTAATCTTAACCATCCACCTTGATCAATCTTAACCATCCATCTTAGGCAAGAATGTGACCATTGATCTTGTGAGATTAAATCACCACCATTGATTTCATTTACATATAAAGTGAAAATATGTAAATTCTTTTCATTTGTAACACAACATTAGAATCACATCCTCACTAAAAGCTAATATCTCTCAACTTTTTCTTCAACATAGGGCCAAACTTAAAGCATTTCAAGGTAAGATTTTATGTTTAAGTGTTTCTTTCCTTGTTCCTAGCCTAAGAGTGATGAGTTGTTAGCAATTATATACTTTTTTTTTATTTATGTGGTTTAATTTTGATGGAGGGATTTAAGGGAAGACATAGTTTGCACGTTAGATGAGGAAACATGAAAAATGGGAGAAATTTGGGGTTTAATAAGAGATAACAAAGAAAACATGAGAAGATCAAGGGGAGTTGGGCAGACACAGTTGACCACACTACTGGGGTTCCAGCTATGTGATAAGGAAAATTTAGAAATTCATCTAAATGCCTCCCACAGGTGGAGGCACGGTTGAGGTTTCGCCCGTAGGCAGTTATGTTTTTGGCCATATTGAAATGGTTTGTCCTAGTGTTCATGACTCATTACTAGATTATTTCATTAACATTTTTATGAATTTTCTCATGCGTGATTCGATAATAAGATCATTGAGAATGCAATTAGATGTTGATGTTACATGTCTTTTCTTAATTGTGTTATGGAAGATGCTTAAAGGATATTGAATTAGCTTATGACATGTGGAAGCAAGGGGTAGATGATATGTTTACATGAAATAGTTAGAGTTTGGTTAGAAAGTTAAAGGAATAGAAATTGATATACATTGTCTGGATGTATTTGTAGAATCAAAAGGCAAAGGCATTGCTTAAGATACCGAGGAGTCTCCCTATAATTTGTGTTAAGTTATTGATATAGGAGCTAAGGAGTAAGAGGTGAGTACTTAATAATATCTTGTAACTTGAGCTTTAAATATAAGCATAAATGTTAAATCATTTCCAATTTGAAATGTGTTCCAATTCTTTGGCAAGCATTATCTGCCTTATTGATTATTGAACCAAAATGAATCAAATATTCCTTCATGGCATTTGGCCAATTGAGCCTATATTGCTTTGATCTTATAATGTGATAAACGATGGGAACCTAATTGTTTATTGATGTATTATCCATTGAATCCTTTCATGGATAGAATGGTAAATGTTATAATGATACCATAATAAGCATAATACCCCTCTGATGTGGGGCAATGCATCAGACATTGTGTACAATGATAATGGACTCGCGGATAGGGTAAAGAATATTTGAACCTTAACTAGGAAGGGTTTAAGGTTCCCAGTATGTATGGCCTGATCAGTTGTACATGTAACAAGGTATATAGGAGTGAGAAAGGCGTATGCCACGACTCGATTGATTATGAAGGAAACATACTGTTTCCAAGAAAGGAATTGTTTTGCTAAAGATATAAAATCTGTTATACATACATATATGGGAAAATTGTTCCATGAGAATAATTGTTGACTCACTTTACTTTATTGCTATAAGGAATCACCTTTGAGCATACACTATTGTTTAATCTTCTTGATATTATTTCGTACTCATTGAGCTCTGTCTCACCCCATAGTTGTTGTTTATTTTCAGGACTAGCTGATAAATCAACAAGGTAAATTCCAAGTTCTACGTCTTCACTTGGAAATTGCATTGCTACTTTTGCTGTTATGTTGTATATACTATCTTGTATTTTGAAAATTTTACTCTAGAGCTCCATGGATTGTTATGGTCTATTATAATGATATAATTTAGAATATTCTTAGTATGTGTGTGGTTTGGTATTATTTTACTTTAGTCTAAGCACTTGAGCAATATATGAATGAGTTGTAATTAAAATAATGGAAATGTTTATCTTATAAATGATTGATATGGTAATCAATGATAAAGAATGGTTGTTTTGGTTCTGATCTTGGGATAAGGATAGCATGGTTTTCTTCAGTAAGTAATAATTTATAAGAGGGTTCTATGGGTTTAGGTGACCTTAAGTCTCCCTATGCCCTAGGACAGTCATGGCTTAAAGATGGATTGTGACAACTGGTTTGAGTCATTCTTAATTGACTTAAGGATGATAGGCTTTTAGGAGATATTCCTCATCTTTTGGTTTTGCCAAGGAAAGAGTGGTACGTGGCTTGAACTTTGAAAAGATGGTATGATTTACCAATGAGGCTTGGGTTGGAATAGCATAATTTCATAAAGTTTGACAATGGTTTTAAAGGTAGGTTGAAACTTCTAAAAAGAATCATGGAGGTTGTATGATTTTTCTTTTTGTAGCATGAATCATGGAAAAGAGCAAGTCAAGCTTTTCTTGTTATTTGAGATTCAAGAGACTCTTGGAGTGACACTTAATTGGTTTGACTTTATGTGAATTGCACTAGTTAAAACAAAGAGCCCTTAGGAATGGCTAAAGGGCTAGTGGAAGAAGACAAATTGGGGATCATGCTCCCAAATGAGAGAGAAGAATATAAAGGTGGGAAATGTGAGGGATTGTGCCTCAACTCTTTAAGCTAAGTGATGGGATAGCTTGGCAATAGATGATGACCTAGGAAGACATGTCCCCATTGTAGGATATAAAATATAGTATATCCTTAGAGAATGAACCTCTAGTGATAAAGGATGACTCTGGAGACATGAGATGAGATAGATTGATTAAAGATGATTTGACAACTTTGGATTGGATGAGCTTTCTGTTTCTCTCTCTCTCTCTCAGCTCTAACTTTTGCCTAAGCCGTCTTTTTGGATTTTCAATTTAGCAAGCTTGGATTAATGAAAAACATTCCACCATGTTTTGCTATTTTTCTTTGAGGGGTCTGACCTTTGAATTTTGGATTTGACAAAGGTTTTCTCTAAACTTATTGCCCTTGTTGAGGTGCATTGTTTGATTAACTGATGTGTAATAGGTAGTTCCATTTGATTTGCTCTTTGTGCTTCAATTGTTTGATGAGAGGTCCATTACTTGACCTTTTTTTATTAGGAGCCGATGAAGTGATAGCTGATTTGTGAGCATGTCAAATTTTGATTTACACTAATTGTGGTAGATTTAATTGATTGTTCATTCATCTTTTTTTTTTCTCTTTTTTTTTTATGGCTCATCCATGTCAGACTAAACAAGGAGGATGAAAAGAAAATGTATGTGCATTACTATGAAGGAAACTTTATTAGAAGATGACAAAAGGAAACACTATGGTCAATGAGAATACATAAATAAGACGATATACTCAGACTTAGATTTGGACTTAGACCTTAAGATTCAGACTTGGACTCAGGTTTAGACTTGAAATTCAATCTCAGTCAGGTAAAATTAGCTGAACTTGAACTACTACATGACATGCCTTCTGGGGCTGAGGTAAGGTGGGGTTAAGTTAGAACTAGATTCCTCATCACTGTTCAGGTTGGTGGTGGGGAATTCAGCTTGAAATGATGTACTTTGGATGTAATCTTCAACTTTTGACATAGTTGCAATAAAAGCTTTGAAGGTGGGTCGATATTGTGTTAATAAGTGGGCTCTATAGGTAGGAAGTAGATTCTTGACAATGATATCTACTTGTTCTTGGTCAGTTGGCCTATTTACCATTTGAGTAGCTTTAGCCCTCCACCTAGTAAGGAACATGGAGAAGGACTCATCTAGAAGTTACTTTGTGGTTTTTAAATCCCTTCTTGTAATGTCCACTTCAATATTATAGTGGTACAGTTTGACAGATACCTTACAAATGTCCTCCTAGGTTTGTTTTTGGGTGTCATCCAAGTTAATAAACTATCTTAGGGCAGTATCTATAAGGGTTTGATCAAAGAGTTGAGCAAGGAGCTCATTGTTGATACCAAAGGGATGCATTGCCCCCACGTACATCTTTAAATGGGTCTTAGGGCAAGTAGTACCATCAAATTTGTCCAAATTCAGCATCTTTAACTTTGGTGGAACTCTTACATTAGGAAATAAACTCAAAGAGCCTGTATCAACCATGTCCTCCTTCATTTTTAGACTTTTTAGCATATTTTCCATGGCTTCCAGTTTGAGTAGGAAGACTCAAGCCTAGGATTACATATGGTTTCCCTCCCTGGGGAAGGATCCATAGGAAAGGAGGTAATTTGTGGTTGTTTAGTAGGTGCTAGATGGGAGAGAGTGTTTGTTTAGAGGATATTATATGAGGGAAGTGAAGGAGATGTTGGCTTGGTGAAGGAAGTAGAAGCATAGACTTGAATTGATGCCAAATTTTGGTCTAGGTTGAATGGATTATAAAGAGTGAGATTTGAGGTTTGGTTTATGCTAGCTCGATTTAGCATGTCTTGGACATCATTTTATATGGCCTCCTTTTGGGCTTGGAATTGGGCATGAATTTGGGCCACTTGTTTCTTGAACATTTATTCTTATTACTCCAATAGTTTGGCTAGAATTTTATCCATGACATCTTTGTCGAATTCAGTAGACATCTTGCAACCTTAGAAAGAGAGAAGGAATTGTGTTAGTATCAAGCATTAGAAAAGATGGTTATGTAGGGTATGATGAACCAAGGACGTCAGGTTTAATGGCAATGGATGACTGTGTCTTATGGTTAGGTTGAGGTGTATGGAGAAAGATGAGGGTAGGAGTGTGGCATGTTTAACTAAGGGAGCTAGGTCATATTTTAGCTTTGGTTGGCTAGGTCAAAATTTAGTTGTGGGTGGCTAGGTCAGATTTTAGCTTCAGATGACTAGGTCAGATTTCAGCTTTGGGTGGCTAGGTTGGAATTTAGCTTTGAGTGGCTAGGTCAGAATTTAGCTTTGAGTGGCTAAGTTAGAATTTAGCTTTGGGTGGCTAGGTCAGAATTTAGCTTTGGGTGGCTAAGTAAGAATTTAGCTTTTAGTAGTTAGAATTGTGATTTATGACTAGTTTACCATGGGTTTAAGGATAGAGTGACAATGGGTTTTTTTTTTTTTTTTTGGGTTACAAATGTACCATGGATTTGGATGTTAGGTGGACCATGGGTTTAGGTGATAGTTGGATAATGGGTTTGATTAGACTAGATCATGGGTTTAGATGGGCCATAGGTTTGGATAGAATTGTAAAAAATGAAACCAAGTTAGCATTTAGTTTAGGTAAGGATTATGGATAAGAATGAAGCTAGGTCAGTGTTAGCTTGTAGAGATTGTTGAGGATGAAGCTAGATCAGTGTTTAGCTTAGGTAATGATTATAAAAGATGAAAGCTAGGTCAATGTTTAACTTATAGAGCTAGGTCAGTGTTTAGCTTAGATAGAGATTGCAAAAGATGAAAGCTAGATTAGTGTTTAGCTTGTAGAGCTAGGTCAGTGTTTAGCTTGGATAAAGATTATGGATAAGGATGAGGGTACCATAGATGGGTTTATTTTTACTATGAGTGTTGGATTTTGACCATGGGTTTAGGTAGGACTAGACCATAGGTTTAGGTGAACCATGAGTGTTGGGTTTTGACCATGGGTTTAGGTGAACCATGAGTTTTGGGCTTTAAACATGGGTTTAGGTGGACCATGGGCTTTAGGTGATGACCATGGGTTTAGGTGGACAATGGGTTTTGGGCGTTGATCATGAGTTTAGGTGGACCATAAGCTTTGGGTGTTGACCATGGGTTTAAGTGGACCATAGGCTTTAGGTTTTGACCATAGGTTTACGTGGACCATGTGCTTTGGGTTTTGACCATGGATTTAGGTGGACCATGGGTTTTGGGTGTTGACCATAGGTTTAGGTGGAATATGGGCTTTAGGTGTTGACCATAGGTTTAAGTGGACCATGGGCTTTGGTTGTGAAGATGTTTGGATAGGTTTTTGACTCTTCACAAGGTTCAAGATATTATGCACGTTTGCATGAATGAAAGGGTTTCATGATAATGACATACCAAGTTCAGTATTATGGTGCATACAATCCTAAAGGAAGGTTCTATGAGTCATTACATAAAAGGGTTAGGGTGGTTTGAAGGGAACCCATCACACTAGAGATGCAATATACCTAACCATATGTGAGACAAGGAGACTCACATAGGTCCAATGATACGTGCATACTCATTACACATCTAAAAGGATTAGAGGATACGTCGAGGGCTAGATGATTTCATTATCGGTAAGTAAACCTAAGAAAGGTTGCCAACTTGATGTTACTTTCTATCTTTTGTTTTCCTAGGAAGCTAGGGTTTTGGACAAGTCGTCCGATGTAGTGATGCATGAAAGAGTTATTTTGCATTTAAAGCCAAACTTGGTATTTTTACCAAAAGTAATCCACTTTATCTTTTTTTTTTCTTTTTTTTGAAAATGATTTAGGGTCCTCAGTGGAGTCGCCAACTATAAGGCCTCACCCGAGCACCAATCCAATCCGCTTAGGGGAATCGAAATACTATTCAGGAGAAACTTCACGATTAGAACTCGCTGTGAATTCAGAAAATTAATTATTATGAATTGTTGTTTGTGAAGGAGAGCCGCCACTTTAATTTACTTCTTTTAATTGGGAAAATTAAAGAAAACTCAAATTGATTGACTCTAAAAATATTTTGATTTATCCCAATGGAAAAGAGCACTAATCTGCGAGTGACCAAAGAGGGCCCGAGGATCAGGTTTTGGTAATTACACAGTTAAGAAAACATGATTTTCTTCAGTTTGGTTAAAAGTTGCGAAATAACTCTTAAAAAAGTAATCTTCATGTATGCATGAATAGGAGTAAAATGATGAATGAAACAGTTATAGATAATAAAATAAAATGACAATTGTAAACAAATAAACAAAGAATAAATCCTACTTAATTATTACAAAACCAAAACAAAGTAAAATAAAGAGGATCTTTCCTCTTGCCTTTATGGGTAGAAGGAAAAGCACACATTCCTCCTCAACTAAGTTAATATAGAATAAAAAACAAAGCATTAATACAAATAAATCAAAGTAAAAAAGGAAAAATGTTATTAAAAAGGTTTTGGAGTTGATGCCTTTCAGAATGTCAGCCTGTGTATCCTATTGAATAGGAATTAAACCCCATGCAGTTCTTTCTTCTTGCGAAGGGGGGTTTGGAAAAAAGTGTTGGTTTGGTTTATTAATTTAATTCTGATCTTTAAATTAATAAATTTTAGATCTTTTCTATTTTAGACCTAAAGAGAATTCTATATCTGAATTTAGAATTTTAGAAATGGAAAAAAGGAATTATACCTTTACTTTCCTTGATTTTCGAATGAACAAAATGAGTTTAGCTCCAGATCTAAGCTCCACCTTGGATTTTAAACCCTAAAGTTAAACCTTAACAGTGAAAGGTTAGCAAAATAGTGTAATAAATGCAAATTAAAAGAACTCAAAATGACAGATTTTAGTATCAAATTTCAAAGAGAATTTCAGCATAAAAAGTAGAGCAATATAGGAAACTTTCTACCTCAAAATTCATGTCAAATGAGCTTGAAGGAGGCTTTATTTATAAAGCATTTGAAGGGGTGCCAACCATCCAAGCGACACCAGTAGCGCATCAGCCATCCAATGTGCTGCCCCACTGCTGGCACGTTGGGCGTGCCGCCCAATGCGGTGACATGCCTAGTACGCCACAGATCTGCTGGTTCAACCTAATTTTGCACTATTTTAGCCGTTTCTAGTCTATTTCAGATTTGATTTGAGCTCGGTTTGATTTTATAGATTCATAATCGAAAATCGGTCAACTGAAGTGCAACTTTGAGGAAATTCATTTTTTTGATGGGGCGCTGCCCCCTTGACTCCTGCCCACTAACCGGTTAGTGGGACTACTATACTAGTTTTACATAGCACACTATTCTTAGTATGTGTTAAGTTGCAACTGAATCATAAGGATGCAAATTTGAGGGTTCATAGAAGGACATCATTGATTTAGATTAAAGTGATGAGAAAGTAACCACAAGGATTTTTAGATAATCGTTGCTAGACATTTATAGGTGGAATTGATACATTTTGGTAAAAATAGGTGGAAAAAAGGAGCCATAATGATATCTAGGTGACCATTTCTAGACATTTATGGGTGGAAGAGGTGGAAAAAAAAATCACAGAGATGTTTAGGTGACTATTTTTAGACATTTATGGGTGTTGATTGATTTTAGATAAGATAATTTAGTGAAATGAGAGCCTCAATCTATGGCAAGTCTACTTGAGAGATTCTGATAAAATTTTGGTAAGAGGATAGTCTCAACCAATGGCAAGCTGGCTCAAAAGATTTTAACAAGATTTTGGTAAGTGGAGAGAGTTAGCCTATGTCAAGTTGGCTTGAGAGATTCTAACATGATTTTAGTAAGAGGAAAGCCTTTAACCTGAGGTGAATCAGCTTGAGAGATTCCGATAAGGTTTTGGTAGAAGGGGAGCCTCAACCTTTGGCAAGTCAACTCGAGAGATTTTAAGAAGATTTTGATAAGAGGAGAGCCTCGGCATATTGTGAGTTGACTCAAGAGATTCTAACGAGATTTTGATCAAAGGAGAGCCTCGGCCTATTGTTTATGGCATATTTGCATGGTTTTTCTTCATGTTAAATTAGGCATTTTGTGTTTAATTTGTGTCTATATAGGTTAGATTGTGTTATTATTCCTCTTTTTAGGTTTGAAGAAGGTTTAATCTTGTTTTGCAAGAATTAGGCTTGAAAACAGAAGTTTGAAGTGAAAACAAAAAATTTGACAGAACATTGCACGGCAAGAGGAATGTCATCATGTTGCAATAAGCAACCCAGGCCCTAGCGCCACGTAGCAAGGCCCAGTGAGCCATAGCTAAGAGCTGCCTACTGTATGCCTACCCCAACGAGCTCTCAATGCCCTGTAGCTTAGTGCTGCCTGTAGCCTATGTAGTCCTAGAGCTCGCAGTAGACTCCCAATGCACACCATAAGATACATAGCCCATAGAAAATTGACACGGTGCCCAGTTAAACACTCCCAATGCCTCACTGCACTACTTTTAATCAATTATTGAATTTTATCCAAGTTTTTAGGGCTTTTTAGACCCTAGGTTATTTTGAAAAGTATAAATTGAAGGGAAAACATTTTATTTAGGAGTCGATTGGAGAAGGAGGCTAAGATTTTGTTCATTTCATTTTGACTTCATTTTTCCTTCTATTTTTCTCATTTTTTTTTTAGTTTTCATATTTCATACTTAGATAAGATTGTTTTTAGTTATTTTGGAAATTCTTTGTGAAGACACCAAGGGATTGGGTTAGAACATCGAATTGGTTTGTAAGGTTAATTTCCTTGTTATTTTCATCTTTTGATTATTGAATTAAAAGTTTTAATTCAATGATTCTTTTGATTTTAATAATTTGGAGATTATTAATATGTTTCCCATAAACTAATTTTAGTCTTGTCTAGGGTTTGTATGATGTGTTCATGATATGGAATTGAATTAAATCCCATTTGATTATTCTTATTATTCTTAATTGAATTGACTGATTGGTATTGAACAATTGCTTAGCTACCAATTGTTTGATTTAGGTTTTGAACAAAGGAACGAGAGTTGAAGTTCAATTCCGAATTTCATTCCTTTAGGATCTCAAAATGAATTACAAATATAAGTTTTAATATTAGGTTTTAGTTTTTGATATATGATTTGATAAAATGATTTCTATAAATGCAATTGCTAATAGATTGATTTTTGTCCTTTGAATTGTTAGAAACTAAGGCTTTAGCATAATCAATTAGGTATATTCATGAACATATAGGATTGATAAGTTGAATACAAACCCTAGGCATCGTTCATTCATCGCATTTAAACCTATTACATTTTAATCAACATTTTTTTTAATTTCCTATTTTGCAATTATTTCTTTTCAAATTCAAATCAAACAAACCTTTTTACATTTAATTTGCTTTATAAAGGAACAAGTGATTTCCATTTGTAATTCTTTGAGAGATACGACCTTGGGTGCTTTTGATATATTACAATTGCCTCATATACTTACGGGTCTCTTTTGGATAGTATATTTTGGGGTGAACAAGTTTTTAAGCCAAGTTAGCTCCAAAGATTCTGAGAAGATTTTGGTTGTGCCAAAGAAACTTGGGCTTCTGAATGTGAAGGGTTAGAACTTTTAGAAGGCATGAAGAAACTTTGTTGGGGTTAAAGGGAATCTAGAAGTTACACTTCAAAGGTTAGATTTGGAAAGTATCATTTAGCTTTAAGATGGCACTAGTCAGCTTTAGGAGATGTCGGTCAACTTTGAGGAAGTATTGGTCAGCTTCAAAAGATGTTAGTTAGGTTTAAGGAAGTACTAGTTACCTTTAGAGAGGCCATTAGCTCAGCTTATCCATAATTATGCATGGCTATAAATAGTTATATATGCATGTATGTTTATGTATAGATGATGCATATTTATGTATGTATGTATGTTTTAGGATTCATGGACCTTTTATTTAATTTATATGCCATGGATGAGTTATGCTAATGCCCATAATGGATGATGGCATGGATGCAAGAGGGTGGATTAAAAAGTTTGTTTTGTGAATGCTATTTTTCATGTGACTTTTGCACCTATATTTTAGCAACTACATGCATTGGTGGACTGAGAAATTTTAGAAGGTGGAGAGGGTCAATTTGGTTAGATATGACATTGTAGTGATGGTACGGTATAGGGAGTATAGGTCGATTGAGATTTTCTAAGGGCTTGTTTTAGAATTTTTAAGATCTGGTGGCCTGTGTTTTCCATTTTAATGCCACTAAGGAAGAGTTATGCCCTACCCTTGAGAAGTTTAAGATGCTTAGCTGCGGTTTAGAGGCAACTCTAATGGTTATTAGAGCTTACAGTTAGGCATTTTTGAATTTTTAGGAGTTTCAGACTTGCCTCAGGATGTCATAAGCCATATGGCGGTTGATGGTCAAGTGAATTTGACCACTGTCATTAAGAAGTTTCATGATCCTAGTGACTAAAGAAATATAAGGAGATAGAGGCTCAAGATGAGGGCCTTCATTTCCTATTTGATACCTAGATATCTGTTTTCTAGGTCCATTTTGGTATTACAGATGGAGCAGAGTCACTCCATGGTTGGAGCTATGCTGGCAAAGACTCTAATGAGCCTCGACTACTTTGTTTGGGGTTTTAGAGAGGTTAACAACCTCTCCACTTGTTCTCTAGATGAGAAAAATTTGTCTATTCTTACCTTTTCTGTTAGAAGTGTTTTGCAGGTGTCTAATTTTAAGTTTTGGGTTATTTTGCAGATATGGCTGATGGATCATTTTTGGGTGTGGACCTTTTAATACAATATATGCCCTATTGAGACTTGGTCAGAGATCAGACAAAATGGTTATTTATAGCTTATCCCGAAGGACATATTTTGGTACTACCATAGTAAAGGATTGGATCTATAATTGAGGGCTATATGTATCAGGTGGTTTGCTTGTTGGAATTCGCTTGAATGAACTTTTACTAGGGGATGAGGGTTTTAAGCCATATGAAATAGACTTAGAATGTGCCCCCAGTTGTTCCCATCTACATAGATCATAGCTCTTATAACCAGAGCTATCAAAGGTGCTTGGCTGAGGAGTTATCATGCTATTTATTTGGGGATTTCATTTAGGACCACAGAGGGGCATAGTAGGTGGTTGATAAAGGTGATTTTTCCAATTGAGAAAGAGTACAAGGCTACCCTATTGAGGAAAAAAGAGGGCGACGCATTTTCAGAGGGAGAGACAATAAGAGTGATAATAAAGACGAGTTACCAGGCCTATGAAGGAGACTAAAAAAGCTACTAAGGGTTTGATACTGTAAGTTGCATTAATGACTTAGATTGCAATGACAGTGACAAAGGAGACTGTGACTGTGGGAAGGAGATAGGGTGACATTACAGTAGTGCTTCAGAGAGGGATTACTACAGTTAAGGCAAAGAAGAGGACTGCAGTTTCTAAATTGCATATGAGGATTTTAGCTATTACAATACAGAGCAGTTTTTAGGTTACTGCTATACAGAGGAGGATTTTCTAGGAACAGTTCTAGAACTATTGGTACTTAAAGGAGGGTTCTTAACACTACCATGGTGAGCTAGTTTTAATTTTGCAGGTACTTCTATTGTTGCAACAGAGGCTAGGAGGAATGTAACCATTGAGGATATTATAGCATACTCTAATTCTGACCAAGGCACAAGAGAGGTGCACCTTAAGGGGTAGAAGAGAACTAGGTAGACCATGACTTCAGACATGACTCTTTTGCTTTTTGTTTAGGATACTTATTGGTTGGCAAGACTATATGATACAGGATAAGCTATAGATGACATTGAAAGAGCTATCATTTTTTGTTATGATGATGGGTTGTGTTTTGTAGAATAAGACATCTTTTATTTTTGCTATAATTTCTACTTAAGTTGTCCTTTCTATTTTTCAACTTACCGAGCTCTCTTTTTTAAGCTCTAATTTTTATTCAAGTCACTCTTTCGAGTTTTTAACTCAACGAATTTGCTTTAATTTCTATCTAAGCCATCTTTTTGAGTTTTTAGCTTAACAAGCATGTTTCAACTCTTCTTTTTTCTCTTTTCTTCTTCTTTTATTTCTTTTTTTTTTTTTTTTTTTTTTTTTGTGTTTAGGCAAAATGAATTAGGTAAATGATGTTTTAAGTGCAAAGAAAATGACAATGTGATGCAATCAAAATATTTTCTATTATGATTTGGACTGTACCTGAGTCAAACTGCCTATATATCCCTTACATTTTTTTTGTTAGTCATTTTCTTTTAGGGAGAATCAAGTCTATGTAGTTTTGATTACACATGCATAAAGAAATGTAAATGTCATCTTGAGATGAAGTATCACTCTAGCTGATCCAAGTTGTAAGGATGGGAGAATTTATTCCTGTCAACATCCTCAAAGGTGATGCCTTTGTCGATGGGATCTTATTGAGCACGCAATTGTCTAGCCCATTTCAGTTTGAACTTTCTCTTGGATCATGAATAAGAGCCTAGATTTCTCCTAGAACTAGATTTCCTATTTTTTGCCTACTTGTTGAAGTGCCCAACTAATCTCTGTTGATAGCCCTGAAATTTATACAGAGCATCCATTCTCTTTTCATCAATGGCATTCAACTGGTTATGATGCCCTTCAATTTATTTCACCTTCATTCTCTGCAACATCTGCTTGACAAGCTTCATGAGATGATAGGGTAAAAAAATGAAAGAGTTTAGTGCGAACAATGGAGCATTCTGAAGAGGTAGAAGCAAAAAGGAGGGTATCCCATGCCTAAGCTCATGAGCGTGGGAGTGCCTATGTGATAAGAGGAAAAGGATATTGTGAACATTGGCATTCAAGATGTTCCCACGCCTAAGCTCATGCCCGTATGGCTAGGTGTGGGGACAATTCTGCTAGACTATATAAGCAATTTTTGCATAGATTTTTAAGGGCCAAAAAATTCTATCACAGAGAGCCTACTTTTCTGAGGGAACCCAGAGGTTTTACAATTGGAATCAAAGGTAAAGACCCAAGATCCACTAGATTTGAAGTTAGAATTGAAGATTGAAGCGAAGATTCTTAGATTATTCATTATGAATTATTTGGGCTTCTTTTCTTCTTTTTGTTTCCTTTGTTCTTCTTATCTAGTATGAACTAAATTTGTTTCTACCTAGATATTTGATGAACCCTAAACCCTTTTATATAGATTGAATAATTGTTAACATCAATTAAATCATTCTTTGAGTTGTTTTATCCTTTTGATAGTTATTATGTTAATTCTAATTGACAATAGCATGCTCGTTGGTTGAATGCTTGTTTCCATATTATTGACTTGAGAAAGCTTGATATGAATAGAACACTTATTAGGATTGAGGGTTGCTTGGGGTTTTAGTGATAGGCCTACAAAACCCTTTGGCATTTTGTTCCTTGTTCTTAATGTGTGAACTATTTAATTGTGTATTGAGAAGAGATTCCTTACACTCTATCTAGGTATTAGGGATTAAATCGCTCGAGAGAGGTTTTAATCTAAATTAGTAGAATGCCAATTCAATTTGATGTTTGAATTAATTAGTTTACTATTCACGGATTACAATTAGGGGCTAGGGGGATTCAATATCTAGGTAGTCTTCACCATTGATATCTCTGCAATTTTCTCATTGTTTTCCTTAGTTCTATTTTATTTGGTTAAAATTAGTTGTTTTATTTTAATTGCTATATCCAACTATTGATTCGCTAAACAACAGTCAAAGCTTGAGCTAGTATTTGCCATTAGTCTTCAATGGAATGATATATTCCTCTCATCACTATACTACTTGATCAGCCTATGCACTTGCAGCAAGGTTTAAGCATCAAGTTTTTAGTGCTGTTGTTGGGGACTAATTGGCACTATTAGCAATATAATAGAGATTATTGATTTAGCTTTTATTTTACTTGTTTTTGATAATTGTTCTTGCTTATTATCTATCATTTCAAGTACCTTTTCCTGTTTATAACCAAAGCTAGTTCCTTCAATCTACTTGAGTTTGATCTAGAGCTAGAGAGAACTTTCATACAAAAGTGAAAAGAGGAATGGGAACTAACTTTGGTAGAAGAGGTAGCAAACCTATAAGACACAGACTCAAAAGAAGAGGTTGAAGTGATGGCAGAACACCAGCTAAGGACCATGCAAGAGGATGCAAGGCCCACTTTCAATAGGGCAGATTCAAGTATATAAAGGCCGACAATCACTGCAAACAACTTCAAAATTAAGCCAAATGTGATACAAATGGTGCAGTAAACCTACCAATCTGATGGCTTCCCATATAAAGACCCTAACGCTCATCTTGAGAACTTTTTGAAAATTTGTGATGCATTTAATATAAACAATGTCTCAAATGATGTAGTTAGGTTGAGGTTGTTCCCTTTCTCACGCTTGGACAAACCAAAGAAGTGGCTCAAGTCTTTCCCAGTTGGCACTTTTACTACATGGGGTCAATTAGTAAAGAAATTCTTGGAAAAATATTTCCTACCATTCAAAACTGCCAAGTTGAGGAATGACATTTCTTTTTTTCTTCAGCAAGATGGTGAGATCCTTTATGATGTATGGGAAAGATTTAAAGATTTGTTGAGTAGGTGTCTGCATCATTGCCTTCCACTATGGCTTCATATTCAAACCTTCTACAACAATTTTTGAACTATGTAAGCAAGTAGTCCATTAATGCAGTGGCTAGGGGTTCCATAAATAACAAGACACCTGAATAGGCAAACAATTTAATTGAAGACATAGCTCTCACAAATTATCAATGGTAAGTCCCTAAAGATCATAAAAGGATTGGAGGGGGTGGTTCACATCAGGTGAACCCAATTGTTGCATTAATCACTCAACTCAAAGCCATAAACAGAAAAATGGACTCCCTAGCTTCATCCTCAAGGAAGCAAGCAAAAGTGTTGTTTTGTGATTGGTGTAGGGGTGGACACTAAAGTCATGACTATCAAAGTGGCAACAACCTTGCCAAGAAGGAGCAAGTTGAGTATGTTGGAAATGCTCTTTAAAGGCAACAAAATAACCCTTATAGCAACACATACAATCCTCGGTGGGAAATCATCCAAATTTCTCATAGACCAATTAGAACGCCACAAGACCTCCATCGGGATTTTAGCAACCTCTATTGGGATTCCAAGCCCCTTAACCTTAATAAGCTCCTCCTCCTAGAAAAAGTAACTTAGAGGAAATGATGGGAAAATTTATATCTGCTTCTGAAATAAGGTTTCGAGTAATAAGGACTGCCCTTAGGAATCAATAAGCTTCCATCTATGATCTTGAGAATCAAGTGGGGCAAATGGCCAAGATCCTTAGTGAAAGACCTCAAGTAGTTTGCCTAGCAATACCGAAGCAAATCCTAAGGAGCAACTCAAGGTAATCACCTTGAGGAGTGGAAAGAATGCGAGGAATTAGGAGAAAGAAGTTAAGGTACAAACATCAGAGAATGAAAAGGCCAAGGGCAAGCAAGTGGAAGAAAAAGAGAAAAAAGAGCCAAGGCCTACTCTGATTATGAAAGAGTACCAACCGCATGTTCCATATTCGAAATGGTTGTAAAAGGACAAGATAGACGCACAATTTGGTAAGTTCCTTGAACTTTTTAAATAGTTACATATTAATATAATGTTTGTGAAAGCTCTTTCCTATATGCCCAAATATGCTAAATTCTTGAAGGAGCTCTTTTCTAATAAGAGGACGTTAGAGGAGGTTTCCATAGTGTAATTGTCCGAAAAGAGCTTAGCCATCATTCAAAGGAGGCTACCCAAAAAGCTCAAAGATCCAAGGAGTTTCACTATCCCTTGTCTTAATGGTAGTTTAGAGATTAATGTTGGCTAATTTAAGGGCTAGCATTAGTGTGATGCCCTATAAATTATTTAAATAATTAGGCTTAGGTGAGCCTAAACAAATACTCATGAGCATTCAACTTACGGATAAGTCTATAATATACCCTAGAGGTATCATTGAGGATGTGTTGGTTAAGATGGATGAATTGATTTTTCCTATGGACTTTATCATTATGGACATGGATAAGGATGTTGATATTTCCCTCATGGTAGGGAGACCTGTCCTAGCTATGGCCAGGGCCATCATTGATGTGTATGATGGAAAATTAATACTTAAGGTAGGAGATGAACAAGTTGTTTTTCAAATTCCAAATGCCATGAACTAGATGACATGGATTCCAATGATAATGTGATTGAGCATGCAACTGTAAACTATTTATCTAACATTATTTATAAAGATCCTCTTAAGTTGTGTCTTGTGCAGGAATAAGAGACTTTGGAGATGCCTAAAGCCATTGAGAGTCTAGCTTATCTTGAGGTTAGTGAACCAAGGAAAAAGGGCAAGGTATTTGAGCTAATTAAAATGCTAAAGGAAGAAAGGATGAAGCCTTTGATTGTTGATCTACCTACTTTAGAGCTCAAATAGCTCCCAAGTCATTTGGAATATGGGTTTTTGGTGGAGGATTCAAAGCTCCCAAGTGATTGTGAATGCTTTTTTATATGAGGAGTAGAAGGCTAGATTGTTGGAGATGTTGGGAAGGCAAAAAAGGACTATTGCATGGAAAATTGCTGATATCAAGGGCATTAGCCCTTCCTTTTGCACTCACAAGATTCTAATGGAGGAGGGATTCAAGTTAGTAGTGCAACCTCAAAGGCGCTTAAACCCCAAGATGAAAGAGGTAGTGCAGGTGAAAGTAATCAAGCTCCTTGATGCAGGCATCATCTATCCTATCTCAGATAGTTCTTGGGTGAGTCTAGTATAAGTTATGCCTAAAAAAGGTGGTGTGACAGTGGTGGCTAATGAAAACAATGAGCTAATTCTCACAAGAACAGTCACCGGATGAAGAGTATGCATAGACTACCGAAAGTTGAATGATGCCACAAGAAAGGATCATTTTCCACTACCATTCATTGATTAAATGTTCAAAAGACTCTCTAGGCACTAGTTTTATTGTTTCCTAGATGGTTTACAGGGTTCAAATTCTAATAGCCCTTGAAGATCAAGAGAAGACCACCTTCTCGTGCCTATATGGAACCTTTGCATACAAGAGAATGCCATTCGGATTATGCATGTAGCAGCCGCATTTTCAGAGGTGCATGATGGCCATATTTTATTATTTGGTTGAAGACATAATAGAGGTTTTCATGGATGACTTCTCCATGCATAGGGATTCCTTTGAAGAGTGTTTGGTGAATTTGGAAAGAATGCTTATCCGGTGCGAAGAAACTAACTTAGTGCTAAATTGAGAGAAATGCCACTTTATGGTGCAAGAAGACATAGTGTTAGGGCATAAGATTTCTAGTAAAGGCATTGAGGTGGATAGGGTGAAAATTAAGACTATTGAGAAGTTGCCACCTCCTACTTTAGTTAAAGCAATTAGGAGTTTCCTTGCACATACAGGTTTTTATAGAAGGTTCATCAATGACTTCTCCAAAATTGCAAGACTCTTGACAAGTCTCCTTGAGAAAGATGTTGAATTTAAGTTTGATGAGGAGTGCATGAATGCCATTAATACATTGAAGACTAAACTCATAAATGCACCCATTATGGTAGCATCGGACTAGAGTTTGCCTTTTGAACTAATGTGTGATGCAAGCAACTTCGTTGTTGGTATGGTATTAAGGCAAATAAAAGACAAGCACTTCTAGCCCATCTACTATGCTAGCAAGACTATGACTAATGCCCAAGCAAATTACACTAATATTGAGAAGGAATTGCTAGTTGTGATCTTTGCTTTTGACACATTCCGCTCCTACTTGAACTTGTCAAAAGTGATTGTCTACATTGACCATTCAGCTTGAAGGTACCTTTTCTCCAAGACTGATGCAAAGCTAAGATTAATTAAATGGGAATTACTCTTGCAAAAGTTCGATCTAAAGATTCAAGATAAGAGGGGGGCAGAAAATCTAGCAGCAGATCACCTCTCACATTTTAAGAACCCACATTTGGAAAAGCTAGAAGAAGAGGACATCAATGATCATTTTTCCAGATGAGCAGCTCTGTGCTATGGTAAGTCAGGTATGCACTTCTAACTTAGAAACTCCATGGTTTACTAATTATGCTAATTACTTTGCTGCAAAGGAACTCCCAAAGGGGCTTTCATATCAACAAAAAAGGAAATTCTTTTCTAACTTGAAATATTTCCTTTAGGAGGACCCTTTTCTTTTTAAAATCTATACTGACAGGACAATCTAGAGGGTGTGGCATGGCCGAAGACCATAAACATTCTAAGCCATTGCCATAGTGGATCAGTAGGAGGGCATTATAGGCTCAATAGAATGGCGCAAAAGGTGTTTGACTTGGGTTTCTACTAACCCACCTTATTTAGAGGTAGCCATACCTTTGTGCAAAGCTATGACAGTGTTTGTAGCGTATTTGCATATTTTTTATTCATGTTAAATTAGGCATTTTGTGTTTAATTCGTGTCTATATAGGTTAGATTGTGTTATTTTATTCCTTTTTAGGTTTGAAGAAGGTTTAATCTTATTTTATAGGAATTAGGTTTGAAAATGAAAGTTTAAAGCAAAGATAGATAGTACTTAGGCTAAGTCAGAAAATTTAGGGGAGTGTTGCACAGCACTCAGCGCTAGTAGCAACTCCTCAGTGGCAGTAGCACGTCCTTAGCTCCCAGCAATGCCTCACTAGAGTCTTTGGTGCCCGCAACAAAAGTTGGCCAGCAACACCTCGCCAAGAATATCAGCAACAGTAATAGGTGATCCACAAATAAGCCTCAACAGTGCCTCGCAACCAAGCTCCAGCCCATGCAACAGCTTGCCCCCTATAGTCCACTAGTCCCCAATGTCTATAGTAGCTTCCAATGCCCAGCAGCTGATTGTTGTCTACCAGCCCACCAATGCCCAGCACTCAGCTATAAGAGCCCAATGCCCGCTGCATCACCTCTGAGCAGATATTGAAGATTATCTAAGATTTTGAAGGATTTTTAACCCTAAATTATTTTAGCAAGTAGAAACAAAAAAAGAAATTTTATTGTTTTAAATAGGGCCATCTGGAGGAAGAGAAGAATATCAAATTTTGGATAGTATCTTCTCTTCCACTTTTCTATTCTCTTAATTTTATTTCAGTTTTCAGATTTCAACACTTAGATTAGAATTTTGTTCTTGACGAATTCGTTTGTGAATATTCAAGAGATAGAATTAGATAAAACAAATTGATCAATGTGGTTTAATTCTTATTTCTTTATTATAATTCTTTTTGGGATTATCGAATGGATAGAATTGATTCAATGGATTCTTTTGATTATATAATAAAATTATAATGAATTCTTTATTTCCAATGAGCTAAATTCATCCTTATCTAGGGTTTGTATGATGTGTTCATGGTATGGAATTGAATATAATCTTCTTTGACTATTTTTATTATCCCTAATTGAATTGATTGATTGTTATTGAACAATTACTTAGCTACCAATTGTTTGACTTAGGTTTTGAATGAAGGAACGAGAGTTAAAGTTCAATTCCAGAATTCATTTCTTTAGGATCTTAAAATTAATTAGAAATATAAGTTTTAAGATTATACTTTAGTTTTTGATATAAGATTTGATAGAATGATGTCTATGAATGTGATTGCTAATAGATTGATTTTTATTCTTTGAGTTGTTAGAAACTAAGGTTTTAAGCATAATAAATGGGTATATTTATAAACATATAGGATTGATAAACTGAATTCAAACCCTAAGCATCCTTCATTCATTACATTTAAACCTATTGCATTTTAATCCACATTTATTTTTAATTTCCTGTTTTGTAATTATTTCTTTTCAAAATCAAATCATTCAAATTCTTTTCATTTAATTTGCTTTAAATTGAGATAAATATTTTCATTTGCAATTCCTTAAGAGATACGACCTTGGGTGCTTTCGATATACTACATTTGCCTTATATACTTGCGGGTTGCTTTTGGATAGTATATTTTGAGGCAAACAAGTTTTTGGTGTCGTTAAAGGGGAATTGCAAGGTGAATTTGTTTCACTATAATTGTTATTGTTTCTAGTTTTTATTTACATTTGTTTTTTGAGATTTTTATACAAGGGAGAAGATCTCCAGAAGAAGAGATTGTCCCTTTTGTTGATAACATTCACAGGTTAGGTGGAGCAAGAAGAAGACTGGAGCCAAATAGGGACTAGGTTGATCCAATAGATCCTGAAAATCTAAGGATAGAATATCAAAAGGAACAACCACACATCATGGCACAAGAAAAAAGCCCTATAAAGGATTATGCTAGGCCAATCATAGACACCGCAACATCTTGCATTAGACTTAATGCGACTACTAGAAATTATGAATTGAAGAACATCCATTACAACATGCTTGCATCCTTTTGTGGAGTGCCAAATGAAGATCCCCTCAATTTCCTTAGGGAATTCTACTCCATCATATAGAACTTTCTTTTACAAGGTCTAACTAAAGATCAATTGAGGGTGAGATGCTTTTTACAAGGTCTAACTGAAGATCAGTTGAGGGTGAGATGCTTTCCTTACACCTTGAAGGACAAAACTAAATCTTGGTTAATGATACTTACTCCCGATTCATTGACCACTTGGGAGGAGGTGTACAATAAATTTATGGGGAAGTTCTACTCTCACCAAAAGATAACTAATTTGAGATCGAAGATTGCAACCTTCACATAAATGGAAGGAGGACCTTTTCATGAGGCATGGGAAAGATTCAAGATGTTGCAAATTCAGTGCCCCCATCATCACTGTCCATTGCAATTGCTCAATCAGTTCTTTTATGATGGGCTTACATTCCAAAGCCAAAGCATAATGGACAATGCAGCTGAAGGGGCAATGGGAGAGATCACTACTAAGGAAACTAATGACCTTTTTGAAATGCTTGGTGCTAATTCTCAGCAAAAAATCATAAGGGGAATAAGAGTGGGAGTTCAAAAAGGAGCTCCTAGTAAGGATGTGGCTATGCAAATAGCCGAACTCACTCGACAAATCATACTCTTATCCATGAAGGGAAACACACTAGCACAGCAACAAGAGGTATGTGAAGTTTGTGGCATTTTTGGTCATAGTGCTAATATTTGCCCTCTAGTTTTGATGTTTATGCAGATGAACCAAAGCAAGCAAAGGCTTTGAATGGTTTCTAACCTAAGATAAGGAAATACTCGTACTCTAATACTTACAACTAAGGTTGGACAACCATCCAAACTTTTCCTAGAGAAACAATAACCAGCAGCAGTAGCAACCTCATTTTCAAATGATGCAAAGAGGCCAATCATTCCAAGGAGAATCATCAAACCAACAACAACCAAGGAAGCCATCTTTAGAGGATAGCTTGAATGCTTTCATTCAAGCTAGCACTAAAAATCAGGAGGCTAACAGTAGGAGGTTTGATTCATTAGAAGCTTCAATGAGAAAGGTGGAGACTCAAGTTGGACAAATTACAAGTCATGTGCAAACACACCAGAGCAAACTAAAGCCATCACAGTCCTTATAAGTGGTAAGATTATTAATAATGATGTTGGTACTAATCTTGATGATGGAAGTGATGATCATATTGAGCTAAAAAGGGAAAAGAGCAACAATAAGCCTATTAGAATTCTAGAGGAATAAAAGAAGGTAAAGGAGACATCTTTTCTTTCAAAGTTACACAAGGCGGATGATCCATATAGACCACCTATTCCATTTTCGAGTTATCTCAAGAACGGTAAGCAGGATAAGCTATTTGATGAGTTATTTAAAATGATATCCAAGGTGAGTATAAATTTACCTTTGCTTTAGGTGATAAAGAACATGCCTTCTTATGCTAAATTTTTCAAAGAATTAAATTTGAAGAAGAGAAGGTTGGAGATGGAAGAAAAAGTTATTGTGTCAGAGGTAACTAATGCTATTCTCCAGCATAAATTACCTCCCAAGGCTAAAGATCCTGGTAGCTTTGTGATTGATATTAGTATGGGCAATGGTGAGGAGGCTAAGGTCATGTTAGATCTAGGTGCAAGTATTAATTTGATGCCCTATGCCTTGTTTATGCAATTAAATTTAGGAGACTTGAGACCCACTAAAATGTGCTTGTAACTATCTGATAGGTCTTTAAGATTTCCTAAAAGAATTATAGAAGATGTGCTAGTGTTATCATACCTGTTGATTTTGTGGTATTACACATGGGTGATGAGTTGTCAAATAGGTCAGAATTGCATATTTTGTTAGGAAGACTTTTCATGGCAACAACAAATACTTTGACTGATGTTAAGAATGGAAATTTAACCATGATTGTTTTGGGTCAAACTATTGAGTTTTCTATTTTTAACAATCTTACTATTTTTACCACATCATTATATGAAGAGTGCCCCTTTATTGATTGTATAGACACTATTGTTCAATAAGTTTTCTTGCAAGATGCTTTTGAGGATAAGCAACAATCTACACTTACACCTGAAAAAGAAGTTGAGATCTATGTTCCAGAAATAGTAAGTAACATTGAGTGCGTTGATGAAATGGAAGTAGCAGAATTATGAGAGGAGAAGATTGTTGAGCTCCCCTTGATCCAAAATAAGGAGAAAGAACCCTCACCAACCTTAGAACTTAAGGAGTTGCCTAAGCACCTAAAGTATGTATTCTTAAATGAGGGAAAGAATTCACCTGTGATTATTTCAACTTTGTTGAGTTAAAAAGAAAAGGAAAGATTAGTAATTAAGCTGAAAAGGTTGAAGAAGGCAATAGGTTGGGGGTTAAGTGACATTAAGGGAATTAGTCCTTCTATATGCACGCATAGAATCATTTTAGAAGAAAGTGCTAAACCTAAGAGGGAGATGCAGAGAAGGTTGAACCCCAACATGAGTGAGGTGGTGAAGAAAGAAGTGCCAAAATTGCTTGATGAAGGAGTGATATATCCTATTTCAGATAGTGTTTAGGTTAGTCCTGTTCATGTGGTTCCTAGGAAAATGAGAATCACAATGGTGAAAAATCAAACAACGAGTTAGTCTTAATTAGGACTATCACTGGGTGGCGTATGTGCATTGATTATAAGGAAATTGAACAATACCACCAAGAAGGATCACTTTCCCTTACCCTTTATAGATCAAATGTTGGATAAGCTTGCTAGACACTCTTATTATTGTTTTCTTCATGGACTTTCAAGTTGTTATCAAGTGGTAATAGCACTGGAGGATCAGGCTAAAGCTACTTTTACGTGTCCTTTTGGGACATTTGCTTTCCGGCGGATGCCTTTTGGGCTATGTAATGCTACAGTGCCTTTCTAGTGATGCATGATGTCAGTGTTTTTTGACATGATAGATGATTTCATTGAGGTATTTATGGATGACTTTTCTATTTTTGGTAATTCATTTGATGATTGTCTCAATAAATTAATTCTTATGCTTGAAAAGTGTATTGAGTGCAATCTTACTTTGAGTTAGGAGAAAAATCATTTCATGGTGACTCATGGCATTGTCATATATTTTCTTTTAATCAAGCAAGTCATGTCAAACAGAGTCAAGAGTGTAGGAAAGAAAGGTTCCAAAACTAGAGGCAAAGAAAGGAAAGAGGTAAAGGATTTAAGAGATGATTATAGAGCTCCATTTCAAATTCTTACAAAAGTGGAAGGAGAAAAGTACGAGGCTCTCACTCACACTAATCATGTCTTTAAACCTTGCTAGCACCTTGATTTTGATGATTTGAAAACGTTGAGTTTAGATAGTGAGATTGAAAGATTGAATGCAATTTTAGGTTAGGAAGAATTTATAAAGATTGATTATGATATAGACCCTAAGATTGCACTTGAATTTTTTACCTCATATTGTCCAATGGGTGATGATGAAAATTAAATTTATTTTAGAATCCATGATAAGGAGTATAGATTTGGGCATGAAAAATCCTATGA